>JAYRBW010006375.1:0-13628 GCA_036023295.1 Invenusta paracnida
TTTGAAGATGATTTAAAATATCATGTAATGTTTCATGGTCTTGCTGTATCACATAGGGAGTTGTGGAGCATTTATAGCTAGTAGAGAAGATTGACAGCTGGTGTCAGAAGCAATTCCCCATTAAAATCATCTCCAAAAAAAGTGGTTATTGTCTCCAACAGACAATCATATTCAGCTCCATTTGCTGCTACCAGAATAACTTTTTCCCACTTTGAATACATTTTGTAGTCCTTCTGGTCAAAGCAATCAGTGATACAAGCAGTCGCAAGATCCAGAGCCTCAAAATACATTTGTTGGTACATATCTTTTGCCATTGTTGGAAATACAGGCATTGCTAATCCCTATTCAAATTGTGCTGGCCGTTTTGTTGTCTTGGAAGGATAGGAGGATTAACGCAATTTGACTCGGCTTCTTTGGTGACTTTTAACCAGAAGAGATCCAAGCATTGATCGCCTCTACTGTTTTTCAGTGTGATGACAGTTAATTTACTCACCACTTGACCTTCTGATGCTGACATTCTGCTAGTTTGGAGGCTCTTGCTTAAGTTATCACAAACTTGAAACAGCATCTTGCCAAGATTTAAACCAAAGAAAAATTCAAATATCTGCATTTCTGCCTGAACACCCAAAATATGTGCTTTCATTTTGGTATCCTTGCAGTTTTCCAGAGCCCACTCCCATAGCTCTAACAAGGCATCATAGTTTCGCAAATACACTATGTAGAGTTTCACTAATAAACTAGCAAGCAAAAATATCAATTGATTATAATGGTTCCATGCTATCAATGGCCAAGCACAGTCTATTAGTTTTGTTATTTACACAAGATTAATATATCTATGCACTCGCCCATTAATAATTGAGTTGAATGCAAAATGATGCATATCTATGCATGAGTTGTGTAGATAATTTTATTTTTTACATTCATTTCCATGTTATCGATTCAATTTTATAATTTTAAATCTATTTAATTAATTTTGATTGATATTATAAATTCAAACAATGCAATAGTGACTGTATGAAGCATTTTCCGAATTGTATGAAGAAAATCCGAATAATATCAAAATATACCGAGAAATTATGACAAATTTTTGGGGGGGGCTCTTGCCCCCCCCCTGCCAGCGCGGGCCATGTCAACTAGTTACTGCACGATGATGCTTATGAATTCTTGAGTGACCATCGGTTTAAGATTATACGGACTGCTCGTGATTGAAAAATGAAATATATCGTATAAATCACTAACTGAATGTGTTTTTAGTTTTAATTATTAATAAACTTGATTTGAGCTACAAATTTTGGCAACAATTAAGTATGTTTAATGCCAGCTAATTCACTCGACATTGAAAACCATTGTTAAATAATCAACTGGAACGCTGGATTATTTAGACGATTTTCAATGTCTCGTGAATTATCCCAAACATAAGCCCAAACATATCCCAGACAGCTTAAGAATTGTCACGAAAATTAAACGAGTTTCAGCCGGTATTTGAACCCGAGTATTCCATTTGTCAGGCGGATATATGCTATCCACAGCTACATCACTAATGGACGTGACAAATGCTTTGTATATATATTAAGATATAAAAACAGGTTTAATACCCACCGCAACCTATCAACTTAGGCGAAGGTGTTGGACACAACACAACACAACACAACTTATAATAATAATAATTACATGTCGTGTCAGTTGATGAATTGAAGTAACCGTTTATCAAGCATTTTTGTGCATTTTTAAAAGCAAGAATTGTAATATTTTATATAGTTATATTTAGTTATATTTTATCACCCTTTTATATTCCAATTTCTTTAATGGCAAATTATAGCTAATTAATTTATCATACATATTATTTCAACCTTTTCTGAGGAGCTCGTTTCCTGGCTTTAATTTTTAGACGCTGTCATTTTTGTTTTGACATTAATTGATTTTTTTTGTAGAAAATATTTCAATATTTAATAAATTTAATTTAACTTTACAAGTTTTAAAATTTTATAAAAAATCGTGAAATAGTCCAATATTTTTTATTATTATTTTGAAGATAATATTTTTAAAGTGCTTCGATTTACGGTTTAGCAAAAAG
This sequence comes from Invenusta paracnida, assembly GCA_036023295.1. Lineage (NCBI taxonomy): Eukaryota > Metazoa > Platyhelminthes > Proseriata > Coelogynoporidae > Invenusta > Invenusta paracnida. The sequence continues at coordinate 2,075 of JAYRBW010006375.1, forward strand.
TATGGTAGTATAGATTTACGGTTCAATATAAACTATTTACGTTATTGAAATAGTGGTAACCAAATGTTTTCAATAATCAAGATACCAGAAGCCATAGAGATGGCTTCATAACTATTTCGACACCTATAGAAAGTGAAGTAAACTTTATTTCTAACTATGAATGAACATCTGTATATCATTACTCTATAGGCTTTCAGTGGCGTCGGAAGATAGTTAAATTGGGGATGGGTGGGGGAACATAATATGGTGGAAGAAAATCGAAATAATACAAAGCAACCTCCTGAATGCTCATGGCGCGATGAGATTTGTTGAGGTTTTAAGACTTAGAATGCAGGAAAAGGCCTCTAAAATCATTAATTATAATTCGTCAATTTTATATTCCAGGCAACGTCTGATTAAAAATAAACCATGTTATTATAAACACCTCAACCCATCTGTAAAAATACTCCCCCCCCTCTCATATAAATGGATTTTCTCTCTCTCCTAAGGAAGATATTTTACATTGAGGTGGCACAAAATACGCAATGTGCGACAGAAAAATCATAGTACCTACCTTCTGTACATTTACAGCTAGTATTTTCCATCTATTATTAGTATTGTGTTTTTTGTTGAAACAAAACACAATTGTTTTTGTTTGGTTTTTTACGATTATTGTGGGGGGAGGGGCACAAATATACCTTTACCCCCCAATATAATTTATTGGGGGGGACAATGCCCCCCGTCCCCCCCACGGTTCCTACACCACTGGGCTTTGTAATGAGCAACACTATCATGTTGGTCTTATTAAACACCGTGCGCATCTTGTTTTATTTAAATAATAACTAATTTCAGAAAGATTACAGTCATGCACCGATACCTATACATACATAAGGCGTAATAATGCATTAAACAAAAAAATATGAAAATCAGATTATCAAATTATAACCAATAAGGTGTGAATTTCCCTTCATACCCACGACGCGATGATAGCTAGTGTACCATTTCCTTCTGTTAAAATCTGATTGGTTCAAAGAAGACGCGCACACACACTTCAAACTTCGCTTGTCGCTGGCTGGCTGAATTAGATCAACCTGTGCTTCACCCCCCCCCCCTCCTTCACCTGAGCAGTGATAAGAAAAACAAGGTTATTTATCAATCTCAACACCGCATCTTCCCGCCTTCCTTCATTTTTCTTCCCTTCCACCTTTCCCGTCGTCTTCCTTCTTCCTTCCTTCTCGAGGCTCAGACAAGTAAGTCAAGTCGAGACAAGCCGAACCCCTAACTACCTACCTACCTACACCTACTTCATTGGTAAAACAGCGGCGTATAAATAAGTTTCCTCCTCTCCTCTTGGGTCTCACTGAAGCAAAAAGTTGTTTCTGCTCTTGTTCCGGGCTCTGCTATAGCGACTTGTGGACCTCCTTCTTCGACACTGTCTTCAACCTTCCCCTCCAACACACAGACAACATGACGTCACTGACACGACTCCTGGCGTCTTCGGCCCTCCTGGTGATCTCACTAGTTATTTTCTCCGCCCTTTGTCAGTCCTCGGAAGCCATTACTTCGTGGGCTGATCGTGGTAAGATTTGTAAAATACAACTATTTTGTAAGAATCAGAAAGGTTCTGTGATGATTTAAATTAATCAACTAAACGTTATTTAAAGTACAAACATAATTATTAATTAAAGTGAGAACGATGATGAATAATAAATCGGTCAGAAAGATTTTGTAACTTTAAAAATATTTCATAGCAGGGCTGAATCGATAATATATAAATTATAAATTTATATTCCAAAAAACAGAAAGCTTGTGATTATTAAATATTCACTTAATTTGTTGTACATAAACAAATATGTTTATTATATTAGAGTACACACTGTTTAAATTGTATTAGTATGCACATAATATCAGAAAAATAAGTTATAAAATACTTTAAGCTTTATTTAAAATCCTTAAACCGAAAAGTATAACTACTAGTTATTCCGCACTTCATATTAACAAAATAGTAACACTTATCTAGCCTTAGATAATTCGATAATTTTTTAATAATCTCAACTATAATTGATTATTGCACTATTATCTAAACAAAACTTTCGTCGCCAAAAGAACGTTTCTCTACATTTAAATGAATCTTACGCGGAAAATTGCAGAGGAGAATATTAAATAGCTTGTAGATATTCTAATATCATTAAAAATAGGACGAAAGAATAGTTAAAATAATGTTGTGAAATATTTTGAGATAATTTAGATGCTAAATTTATAATTATAACGCTTTAATATATAGTTAACATGTTTTGTTTGGGGAAATTTGACTAATCGAAATTGGACAAGTGTTTTTACATTTTATGTTCTTCGAATATTATATTCAAATCAGTTATTTAATGCATAAAAATATCCTCTTTCCAACAAATGAAAGAAGTTATGTTTTAATAAGTACTCGAAAGTTGTCTGTGTGCAGAAATCTAAATTATGGGGAAAGAAATTACTAATTTTCTTATACAGTATAACTTGAATCCCGGCCACGAAGAAGGCACCAACATTTTTGGAAACATTCTGTTGTTGTTTTTTGCTGTCGAATAAGCGACTTTTACAACTTCTACATATATTATTTTGATTTTCTTCTGACAAAGAAACCAATTTTTATCTTATCATGACTATAAGTTTATCATGACTAATTCTTTCTGTAAAAGCTTTATTTGGAGAATTATTGGATTCGATTGAATTAATTTGTAAATGAATAATATAATTTTGCATATATAGGATATATTTATTGAACATATTTGATTACTTTATAAATATTTAATTAAATTGAATCAATTGAACACCTAGAATAGCGATATCTTCGCAACAATCGCTAATGCACAACAAATTCAACGTAAATAATTTAAGATATACGTTCACAATTTTCACGAATATATTGCTTAATTTGTGTGATGGCTATTGAAATTGTTATCTTTCCTAAAATGTATCTAATACACACTCGCACATTCTATAAATTATTATGTTTACTAAATGTATGCATCTTTTCTAAAAGCAATATCATTATTGCGACTTGTTTTTTGGAAGTATCTGAGAAGCGCTTAAAAATAGTTGAAATACGCGCACAGTGACAATATGGACAATATGGATCACTAATATAAGTAATTGATTATTTTCAGAATTTTTACAAACTATAATATGCTTATACTTTCAAACAAAGAAGTGCTTTAGAATACCCAGAATTATCCAAGTTGACGTGGTTAATCGAATTACTAATTTTATAACAAGTAAACTGATTTGCAATACTGGCAAACTAGTCATAATGTATTAATTTCTGACGCTTAGATTTGTTTTTCTTTTAGACTCAAAATCTTTTTCCCTGTGCAATTTGACTTCATTATATTATATTATATCAAAATTGTATCATTTTATTTGCAAGTGTAAAATTGTTAGGAACTTCGAATTGCTATGGAAACTATAAATAAAGAATAGGGAAATATGTTATTTACCATCTCCCTGAAACGTAGAAGTTGTTGGGAAAAAATTATCACACTAGAAGGTATCAAATATTAATGCATGTATAGATAAGATACTTACCTGAAATATTTTATGACGACTTAAACATACATATAAGGCACATGACTAATATAACAAGATTTATTGCTCTATTAGGATAAAACGATTTCAATTCGGCAAATATACAGAGTTTTATATATTCTTACTCATAATCAGTAAGTCGTTGTAAGTTTACTTAGAGCAATTACTTTTTTCCTCGAATCTTGAATTGATTTTTGGCATTACAACGATGAAGTTACAATGATTAAGCCTTGTTTTTAATTTTTGTGAGCAAAAATAAATTAAAGAATAGATGCAATATATTTCAAGCAAACAATTTATATTGTATAAGAAATATTTATCAAGCGGTTAAGTAAACATGTATACGTTGAATGTTTTACTTTGAATGAAGATTATTAAGGGGGGGCAAATTGTATATAGAAAAAATAAATTTCAGATTGATTTAGTATTTTAGTAAATTTCTTCTAAGTAAATTACGAATGCCTTTCTTGTTATTCTACTATACCCAAAGTTATATTTGCGTTTTCTAACGATTTATTATTTGGCTAACTTTTTTCTAGGTACATTTTCTTCTTATTACTTATATAATGTTTATAAGTAAGTCATCTTTGATACTTCTCTTCATACAAAACCGGTTAGTATGGAACACAATTGTGTTCAACCAAAGTTTAACTAATTAGTCATCAATTCGAACGAATTGCAGTATTAAACATATTTGAAAAATGTAACTATTCAGTTCCTCTTTATATACCCATTTTGTTAAGCCCATTTTTAAACGATATTGTTTTTAGATTATATAAAACCAATATAAACAATACGTCTGTATTTTAATCTTACGCATACAACATGTTTAGAGCTCTGTTGAATACGAAAAGTGCACTTTTCATTATATTTGATAACAACCAATTCAACTAGACGTAATATATGTAACGGTTATCCTTATGATTAAAAAATGTTTAATAAAAATAATACAAACAAGCACTTGATTAAAAAACAAATTGTACCATTTTTCTTGGAAAAATGGAATAAATTCAGACTGCATAATATTTTTGAAATACGAAGTCCATCTACACATACATACATATATTCGACCAAGACACACTGCAGTTGAATATTATTATATATATATATTTTGAAAAGATGTTCGACTGAAATTATTGTATATAATTAGATATTATATGATGACCAGTGTGAATGACCAGTTTGTTTTCTAAATAATTATACAGCCTAATTACCGAAAGGTACAGAGATTTTTAAATTTCTATTATTACATGTATCTGCTATATCGCTATATATACACAAATGTATGCATCATTTCACTTCTTTTAAGAACATATTATTCAATACCTGGATTTGATTACACGTATATATTTCAAATTTAATTTATGGTTAGCTTCTTGTAAAAAGAAAGATGTGCATAGAAAGAAGAAATAAATTCTGAAATATGAGTGGCCGCCACTCATTAGAGAGGCGCTGACTGCTTGTTGTAAAGTTGAAAGGTATAATCTATAAATGTCCCCTGGACTCGAAAACTTTATCCCCAAACGCGATTATAAACAGTGTGTTGGTCTTTTGTCTTGAACACATCGACCAGGTAGTTCTTCTCATGATCAAAACAAAATAACACGACAGAAGCAAGCAAACCTTTCATATTATACAAGAATGTTATATCGAGCGTTGCCAGTTTCTAATTTCAACTCGGCGTGGGGGTAAAGGCAAATTTGAGAGGCTAGCAACTTTAAATATAGTATTAACTTACAGATATATAATTGAGTATTGTGAAATACAAACAAAACATTTTCTGACATTTACACAGATATATAAATAGAAAAGTTAATGATGCTAGTATATTTTAAATATCTATTTTATTTGAATTAATTAGGCGTTTTATGATAAATTTAACAACAAAAGATGCATACGAATATAAAATATTAGAAAGTGTATTTGCAAGTGTATTTTGTACCGTTTTTTCGATGCACAAACTACTGCTTTAATAATATAAAAAAAATGAGGAACATTCAAAACCTGTTGAAAAAGCTTCAAATTCTCACCCTTTTGTTCATTCACAGTAAATATAAAAATTGTCTTATTTATTTATAACTCAAAGAATTATCTTACAGCAGTACGTCTTTAACTTAACTCATTTACTCAGTTTATATAATATTTATACTTAGAGTATAGTTTACATCTTTGTTTAGCTTTGAAAGCGATTAAACTTTTCATTATCATCAAAGGACACAGTTTAATGTTTAGAATTTGTATATGTAGCAAATTACTGAAGTGCAGTAATATACATACAAAATGCAATTCTCAAATATAGAAAGGTATTAACTATAATATAATATATCTATTTATAGAATCCTTTCAATGGATCCTTGAGGTTTATAATTGACAGTTTACAGCTCTCTCACAAATATTTCCTCCTTTGTTTTTCCCTCGAAAGCAAAATAAAACAACTTTTCCAGTAATTTTTTAAAGTTTATTTGTATATCATATTTTATTTGAAAATATATTTACTATATGTTTTAGCTATACATTTGTCAATGAAATACGCTACACAACATCAACGTTTAGCTACATGCAAAGTCTCAAAACTGTATTTTATTAGGAAACTGTTTTTTAGGTATAAGACCTAATCAGCCTCGTCCACCCCCCCGCTCCGGGAGTATGAAAGTGTACAAGGGCCTGGTGCGGAGAGGATTAATATTAATAAAGGCACAGATATAAATAAAGTTATCCTTTTTGCAGCAGGCATTAACAGATGCGATTACATAGGTTACTTAAAAATGAAATAATTATTCGGTTTTACAATCTATCACTTTCTTTTCAATTAATTTTATACGACCTTGAATTATTATACGAATTTCCAAGCAGCTAAAAATAGTGCTTAAAATAAAAGTAAAAACTGATGCATTGTATATATAGCTACTGGCTTTCTCTCAGAGTTGTTGGAAATGATTTTAGTCCCGTCCTGCCTTTGTCATAACTCAGAATTTGCAAGATCACCATATTTTCTATGATATAATTGATTGCCCAGCTCAGCAAAGGAAGATATTGAAGAGCGAGATGCGGCCCCGTGACCTTGGGGTTACATGGCCAAAGCTCCCCCCAACTGAGCTTTCAGTATGTCTGGCAAGTCAGCTAGCAGAATCCAGACCACACTATAAAACGTCGCTTTTATCTAGAGTAATGAGGTGTGATTCTATGTAGCATATATGCTTCTGAGGTTGTTTATAAGACACACATAATAAAGCAGAAGCTAAATAGTTATATATGGGCAAGGCTGACTTATATTTTTAGTTGTTATATTTTAGTTGAAGCCTAGAATGCTGTGGCCAAACATATTTTTACAGTCGTCTTATTCCTAGTCCTAATTCAAATGTAGTTTGTAATTTTGACTTGTGCTTGCATTTTATTAAATATTATTATACATTTTTGATCAAATGGCTTTTTGCAGATATGCTTGGATATGTAAGATATTATTGACAGTGTGAAAAGAGATTAATCGAAATTATTTTTTATATAAATAATAACAATTTGACATATAATTGAAATTTGAATTTTTGAATAGGCAGTTCGAAGAATAATTTGAATAATAGTTGTTCCATTGATAGTTAAGACCATAGAGTAATACATGACGTGTACTCTATGGTTAAGACCATCATTTTATTGCATTTTTCTTTTTGTCAATTAACCTAAATCCTTGTCAGGTTAAAAAGTCCATATTAAAAAGGACTTTAGTTTTCTATATAAGCCGTACATGGATTGAGTTTTAAATAGAGCTTGCCATTGAATTATTTTCTGTATTTATTGTTAAAGTGCGATTATCCTTGAAACTGTCTGTTAGCGTTGATTTATCAAAAGATAATAATTAATTGATATCAGGCAAAGAAGGCAAGCAATTACCGAGGCACACTGTCACGCAAACAATTAAATTATTTTTATAAAACAGAAAGTGTAATAAAAGGCTCTTTTTTATATATTTTAATGAATGCATAATTATTTTAACATTGGAAATGCAATGCTCCCTAACTGTAATAGAATTTTATTTCTTTATTTACTACATATTCAATTATATTTGTTTAAAATTAATATAAGTATACCAGATATATGTATATCAAAATAATATGTTACATTCAGTGAACTCCATTGTATTTGTTTATAATTATGCGAAAAATTAATGATAATAAACATGAAAATATTTTGATAATTAGTTCTACGTCCTAACTTAATTATTATTATTCGTTTCGTTTAAAAAAGTTGTTAGCCAACCTAGATATGTATGCAGATAGCCGTTAGTATCATATGTGATACAATTTAGACGCTTATACTTTAGATCAGTTGACTGATACCTCGAAAGGAGGCATAAACTGTATTTCATTGTTAACTAGTCTATTTTGCAATATTAAGTATTGGCAACACTATCGTCAATATAATTAAATTACAAGAAACGTGTCCTATTTTGAGAGTCAAAATTACATTTTAAAATATCCATCGCTAGATAGAAACGAAAATTGAAAAATTACAAATTATAGAGTCTTTAATTACACCTACCCTCAAGTTAGCTATGCTGAAGAGTAAAAAGCTGTATCCACCACATAGCTAGATAAAATAATTATATGTAAATCTTACATTGTTGACTTAAAATATCTACACACATATATATGCGGTGTAAATATTTCTAATAATTTTTAAAAGGTTTTGTTTCGAAAGCATAAGTGAGAAAACATGTAGTTAAAAATACATTTCAATACTACTAAATATTCACGTATATGTTGTAAGTTTGTTAATTTATAAAAAGAATATTCTTATTTTAATGTTCAAACATGGCGTGCTTACTGTACTCAGCGAGCTCCTCGATTTTATAATACAATCTCTGGTTTTAAATAACTCTTAAATTAATTAAAAATGGAGGATGAAAGCTCGTATAGCATCGCACAAAACAGTGATTAAGAAGTGTATTTTTCAGATATTTAAAAACAAAATAAAATTTTATATATATACATATAATAGATGAGGGACTCAACGCAAACTTAAATAATTAAGATAAAAATAGCATTATTTCATGCATAATGCTTTTAATTAATGTAGACTCACTCCCACGCTTAATATGTAAGTTAAACCACGCCCACAGAAAAGTTGTATGTTGGTTGAAAGATTTTTTCAAATAATACTATACATTATAATTACTATATGCTTCATCCCTACTAGAAAGTCTGCACATATAATTGTTTATTTAGTCATAGAAAAATGATTACATTAGGGGATCAGGATAAGGAAAAGATTTTCAAACTATTAGGGAACGCTCTTGAACCAATTTTGACAAATATTAACTTGTCAACTTGAAGTGATGTGTAACTCAACAAACTCAACCTCCAGAAATATCGAAATTGAGAAAGCTTGGTGTAACCCTCTCCCTCCCCTCCCCCCCCCCCCCGACACCCCACCCACTCTGATCCTCAGAAACTCTAACTTTTAAAACAAGAAATATTTCAGTGTTTGATTTAAAAAAATTTGTGTATAGTTCAATTTATATTCCATTAAAGAAAGCGTGTATTTCAATACAATCGTTAAGAGTTCAATAATACAAAATACTATGCTGAATACATACCTGTAATAATTGATAGTAATGATTCCAGAAAACAAAAATTAGCAGCATTTAACAGCATTCATCGATTGTTATAAAGTTTTTTATTCAAATTATTTTTTATTGGTTCTTGTAAAATTCAAATTTAACAGTTTATTTTGGAAAACTATTACTTTATGTGACCAAAACAATGCGGAGTTTAACCAACCAATAAATTTATTTGGGATTTATTTTAAGCTAAATGTACATATGTACATGTATTAAAATATGAAATAATAATTTATGCGTCATTGTGGTTGAATTTTAAGATAGTACATATAAGGTATATAACCATAGAATATGTTTAACAACAATATTTAAATGCGCAAAATATATAGCAATATATCTATAATAATAATAATATATTAGACTTTATTATTGGAATGTAAGCGTTCGTTGAACCAAACTCGTCGTTAATAAAGTCAAATTTGATTAATAGCAATCAAATAGGGATTTATGTTAACCAGCCAACTGCAGAGTTATTGCATTCGAGTGAGGCGTAGCAATATTTAAAATATGAGTTTCTAAAGTGATCACGCTGAGTTCAGGCACTCAAGTTGGGATATTGGGCAATTAAATACGACTTATAGTAATCAAATATAGATTCAAAATTAATGAATTATATCCATTGGTGTATTTCAATACTAGATTTTATTTATTTTACTAATTTTAGATTATACAACTATAATTGCAAAATTTTAAAGTATATTGTAATATACATTAAATACATATAAATAATACCACATAGCTTATTAAACATTTTTGTAGTAGATCATTTCTATTTCGTTTGTTATAACCATAAATTAAGGCCATGAAGAATATACAAATATAATAGTGTTACATAACACTGGCATTAATTTGTAACATTATTGTTTATTACTATTATTAAATACTAATTAAGTGCAGTATTACTATACTTAAAACTATACTTATTATGTGAAAATACTGTTCATATGTCTATTTTTTTATTTTAATTCATTGTAATAGCTGGTGGGTTAAACATTTCTATGAAATACGTTAAAATACTGAGAATATTATGTTTTCATTTCATTTCTTTTTAAATCTAATAAATCAGCTGTTTTAAAAGACACCATTGATTTATGATTATTTATAATATAAGAATATATATTAAATACAAAACATTAGATGATTTAATATAGTATCATTGATTATCTGATACAGAATTACTCTCCAAAAATATTTATTACAAATACCATACTGTTTAATTATTAATGATAAGATTTGTAAATAATTTAACTAAATAGTTTTAATCAAATTACTGATAATTAGATTAACATATGATAAATTATTAGTAAAATATAGCCCATCTAATTATATAAATTACTATTATTTTCGATATTAAATACGAATTATATTATATATACACAAAGCAATTCGTATTTGTGCTAAGTATAAACACCACATAAGCTTGCCTCAAGTCCATATCTGATTTCTTTAAAGCCATGTTTGTTTGAATTTGTGTTTACATTTGATCAGGAATACCCACAGCACCCCAGATTACGAGAGACCTTACTATATAGGGGATTACTTCGTTAGGAGGGAATTAACTCCGTTGTTAAAGGGATACTGTGTGTGTTAATACACATTAAAAAAGTGTAATTTGTGTGTAACTGTTTTATAAATATCGGGAAAAAATAGAACATTTCTAAATCTGAGCAGAAACGAACATTTTAACTTCAATAAAATGCTTTTTTTGATTTATTTCTATTAAACATCTGTTTTATTATATATGTGTTAATTATTAATTAAAGATTTATTTAATGTAAATATTATTAAAATATGACGTGTATTTTTCAGAGATGTTTCCTTAATTGATGAAATGTGACACAAACTATAAAGGATAGCTATAAACCTGCGAAAACTATCAAATTTACATATCTAAATTTCTTTCATGTAAAAATTGACTTCATTGATCGTTATGTAACTTTATTCAATGTTTATATTCACAAAATTATATAAAATCATAATAGAATCCCTAAAATTGTCTTTAAGTAAACAATAGAAGTATCGATTATATTTTGTTGATTTGATCCAACTTTACTTTCATAAAATTAAATTTTTATTTATGATCTATAGAATTACATTCGTAAATATTGTCCTCCCTTTAAAATTGCTTATCGATTCTTAGGTTTCTGGCAATAGTAGTTCTGTAGCTACATGCTGTATTGATTTTGCATCACTTTTTGACAATAAAATAACTATATAGAAATACTTTTTCGTATTTTTAAAATTTTAAAATATGACTGCGTAAAAGTGTGTAAATTTTTGCCTCGCGCTTCTCTGAGCACTTCTTAAAAAAATATACGGCATTCGTGACAATCTGCATCCATCTTGTGCAACTGCTCCCAAAATATTATCTGGCGATGTCTGCTC
>JAYRBW010006386.1:0-13628 GCA_036023295.1 Invenusta paracnida
TTGTTCCAAAACGCTACAATTTGAAAGGCTATATCTTTTAAACCAGTGAACCGATTTTGATGAAATTTTCACACAATTTACATGTATGAGGGGGATTAATAAAAGTGTAATTATAGATTTTTAGATCACTTTACTTTTTTCATGACAGCAGATGTGAAAAACACCCTATTTTCAACTATCCTATATATATCCTACTACATAGTTTGCTTAGCTTTACTAGCTAACAACCTATTGCCATAGATCTAGATTCAAAATTTAACCAGAGATTCATAGCCAAATATGATTGGCTGAGGAATTGCCTGTCACTAAATAACTTGCTCCACTTTCTTTCTATATTCCACTATCAACACAATCCTTATATACAAGAAATACATCAACAACACCTTCATCATGACAACAAATAAATCTGAAGCAGACACAATCTTTGGGACCCTCAACAATCAACACCCTACAATAATGTTTGAAATTGAATACCCAGATGTGACCAACTCAATTTCCCTCCTAGACTTCCACTTCACATTGAATGCCAATGGCATGATTACCACAGAATTCTAAAAGAAAGCAGCTGAGAGCGACCTTCTAGACAACCACCTGTCAGGAATATCCAACTCATCTAAACTCAATATCCTAGAGAATGAAATGAAACATCAAACTTCTTGATGTATTAGATGTAGACAAAGCCCAATTCCATGTTAATTCCTTCAAAAAACGAATGAGAACCAATGGTTACCTCACAGATTTCATGGACAAGAGACAACAGAGAAACAGAAGCCAACCCACAAATAATTCCCTTAAACCAATCTAATTAGAATTCTTATACGTCAAGAACAACCAATAAAATCAAGCAAATATTTAGAGAACTCAATCTTCCTGTCCAATTATTCAAAAAATCTAGAACACTGAGACATGCCCTGAAGTCAAAGACACAACCATCCACATGCTTAATGCCAACATGTCAACTTTGAAACTCCCTATGCCAGAGTAGAAATTGAGGCTACAAAATGCAATGCTAAAAATGCAACTCAATATACATCAAAAGTACCTACCATACATGAACTGCACCATGGCTACAAAAAACATTTAACGAGCCAAACAAGCTCTATATTCCAACACCACAATACATGTGAGGCATCTTTCCACACATCAATAATTGCAAGAGACAATGATCCCATCAAACTTAAATTCAAGGAAGCCATCTTCATCAAACACCAATCTCCTTCCTTAAACAGCCATGCCAAAGGGGATGAAATCAAATCATAACTCTAAGTCCCATATTCTTTCTTGTCACCTGTTATATTCTTGTATTCTTAGTACACTTATTCTTTATATATTTTTATGTTCTTTTATACTTATACATATTCAGTATTCTTAGTTTTCTCAACATATCAATATTTTGTATTGTATACTTAACTGGGGTACTTGTATTTTATTTTACCTTTCTCTCCAACACAATTCACCATCTTTATCAACTTATTCTAGCATAGTACAGTTTACTTTTATCCTTTGCTGCTTTCTATACACTCTGAACTTTATGTTTTATCTATTGTATTTGCTTACATAATCCGATTATAATAGTCTCTTCACACATTTATACAATTCTCTCAAATGCAGTGATCAGTCTGTCTATAACTAAGAGGTTTAATCTCGAAAATTTGTAGTTATTACATTTACAATATATTTGCATCCAGTGCTTTTTCCTCTTTTTTATAGTTTATTTTATTATGAAAATCAAAAACAAAGCTATTATTAATTCTGTTTTGTTATTAGTGACCAAGCAAGTTAATTAATATATATCAATGTCATTGAAGACGAAAGTAGAAGATTTAAAGCAAATTCTATTGACTTTAACTCTTATTAATTCCATTTTGTTATTAGTGACCCAGCAAGGAAATTATTATCTAGATGTGATGGAAGACGAAAGTAGAAGATTTTATATTTTATTCCACATTTTATATATAATCACATATGTGGTTAAGGTCAAAGGTTATGTATCACAAAAATTACTTATTAGCTACTGTCATGTTACATGACCTTCAATAGCATAATCATGATAAGTGGTCATGCCTATTTAAGTGTTATTTTCATCTTTTTATTTTTTTTAGACACCAATATACAGTAAATCATCCAATAAGAAACCAATACAATTTTCTTTTATGAACCCCACTTTCTCCCCAATATTGATTACATATATAACCTTATGGCTTTAGCTACTTGCAGTTTACTAATAAATGTCATTGTGGCAAACTACTTCTTTGCTTATGTACCTAAACTAAAAAGTAGCTAAATCTAAAGTCCCTTGATTCAGTAAATATATATAGAACAAATTGGATATTATTTTTCAGATACAGCTTCTTAGAAGAAACAAATAGAGTCTAAGACATTCTGCTACTTGATAGCTTTTTCAGTTTACATGTCAGTATATAAGATTAAAGATGTGTGCTAAAATAGAAATATATGGCAGAAGTACTTTGCATATAAAATTAAAGTATACATAAAATAATTTAATAATATATATGTAATTACAGTATACTACTAAAAGTGGAATAACACTGAAATAGTTAAAAAAGTTGATAGACAATAAATTGCTAAAACTAAAATATAAACTTATTGTGATTATTAAACTATAAAATGAAGCTATGAGACTGAGTTTGTTCCTGAATTGATCAGGACATGGGAATGTACACCTTAAGAAAAAATATATTTGAGTATTGAATATAGCCATATGTAATACCTAATGTTCATCATTTTTTTCCTGAGCAAAGCATACAAATTTGATTTAGATTTAAAAAATAATAAGATAATGTCTAACATAGTGCCTGCTATACTGAAATTAATGAATTTTCATGATTTAAAAAAAATTATGATGTAAAATCTGATTTATGATCTATGATTTAAAATATCATAGAACATTTTTTTGAATTTGATAATTTTAGATAAAAATAATGAAAATTTTTATTTTTTACAATCTAATGAAAACTCTACAAAGTTTTAATATTTAATAGAAATTGTCTCTCCTGTAGTGTTTAGTGTCCCAATAAAAATACTACACTGCTCTGATGTGATTGATAAGGCAGGATACTGCCATACACATTTGCTTAATATGTCATGTATGAGAACACAACTTTATATTCTGGGCAATGACACTAAACTGCAACCAAATACTATTGAGGGGTGGCACTTTACCATCAAAGGGCCCTATAACAAAATATATGGGGTACTGCTTGTGGTGCCCTATGCTTGTCACATTCGCCTTATCAGGCAAAATCTAAGTGAAGGTAACTTCAAATATAATTCTTCCTTGTAGTATATGCCTTATCAAGCAAATGCTAAAAATAGGAAACTCTGGATGCAAAACCCCCTGCTTTCTTTCATGGCCAATCAGTCAACGGCTAAGAGAGTTCATATAAAAGAAAATATAGTAAAATAATATTTTAATACTGCAGGGGCATAGTCACCCTCAGTGGAAGGAGATGGTTTGAGTAATCAAAAGGGATTTTATTAAATATATATATATATGCAACAAATTTTTTTCTTTGTCTCTGCTAAAAGACAATACTTTCAAAATCTGAAAACATTTTTTAAATATGTTAACATTGTTTATTAATTTTTATTATTACATACTTAAAATAAACAGACTAGGTAAGTTAAGTTTATTGAAATAAAAACAGACAGTATTCAATAGAAACGTATTCCAAAAATTATTTTGTGTATGAGATAATTATTGAATAACATTATAATAGAAGAATTTTAATGGGGTCACCTTTTCTTGCATATTTTGTTGATGAAATGAAACTAATTTACAATATTTATATTCGTGTTTCTTTTAAGATCCTGCTTCTTTTTCTGACATCTACGTGTTTCATTAATGACATTTTAAAATGACACTTGTTCCATACTCCCTCTTATTACATTTCTTCAGTAACGTCTATACATGTTTTTAGCAATTGCTTGTATTTATGCATGTGTGCTAATCTACAAAGAAATTAAACTATAAATTGTAGCTACTGAACCTTTTATACTGTCTCGTTGGTTCTAATATGTTTTGGCAGCTTTTTAATCAGAACATCTATTTTTGTGTACTATAGAACAAATTATTACAACAAATATATTTCGAATATACAAACAGGTAAGTAGGGCTCAGAAAATTAAACAATTAACTAAAAGTTAAGAGAGATACACTTGTGAGATAATTTCTAAATAGGATCTCTATGATATTTCAAATTCCTTTTTTCAAGGAGTATAAGTACATAATATCAATAATTTCTCCAAAATTTATGGCATTTTTTTAAAACCCATTTTTAGTTACTAATTGCCAATATGTCAAAATATGTCAATTAAAGCTTATTGGTGTTATGAATTTATTTTAATAATGAATAAATTATACTATTTTGACACATGAATTTAAAATAGACTTGTTTAATGTATATTGAGCCATTATTTTTAATAAGTCGTTAATGTATTAATAGATCTTCAAGTTTTGCACCCTTTTTTTAAGAGAAGCCCAGTGGTCTACTGAATCTATTTACAGGCTGGTGACTTCTCTGAAATTATTTCAAGATTGACCATCTTGTTAATGAGTGGAAACTATTCAGAGTGGAAGAGTCACCAAATAATTGTTAACTACAAAAGAAAGTGGCTGAGGTTTTTGAAGAAGAAGCCAGTGATGATGATATTAATAATGACGAAGCAAATGGAGCCCAGTTGATTCAGTGTGTGGATGATTTTTGGATAAAAGTGTTTACCTTTGAAACACCAACAGTATATAAATTCCACAACATGTCACTTTTTATCAAAATCTTTCTCATTCTGTCACATGGGAATTCTGATGTAGAAAGAGCATTTTGTGAAAACAAGCTTATTTTGGATAACAAACGGACACAAATGAGTGATGAGATACTTAATGGCTACAATAAGTGACTTCAATTTTGACACAATTTGACAGAAAACCAGAAAAAATGCCAATTACATCAAAACTGCTGAAAGATGTCCGCAGTGCACGAGATAAATACATGTGTTGAATCACAGAAAAAAGAAAACAACAGAATTCGCTGCCAAGGTTGCCGCTGATACACTGGAAATACAGCCAAACCCACACATCGAAATGGAAAAAGCAAACGAACAGATTCTGAATGCACAGTGTTTGCAAAAGGAAGGAATGAAATTGCTACGGGCTACTATGGATGCTAAGGTTTTCAACAGTCTCTGCCGCAAATGCTCTTTCGAAGCGCAACTCTTTTACAGAAAAGTGAAAAGTGGAAACATGAAGCCCAGACACATATGCAGAAGAAGAAGGCGAAGAATAATTGAAATAATTGTTAGCTTTGATGTATGTAAATAGTTTCTTATTTTATACTAGTTACATATTTCAAAGCCTGTTAAATATGCTATTTTGTTTTTATAACGTACAGAACATTGACATGGTTTATTTCCAATCGTGTTTAATTTGTATAGAAGTACATATTATTTCACTTCTACCATACTGAAGGAAAACACATGCAAATTATATTATTTGTGTGTAATTAAAAAAGCTTATTCTATGATATTTTTATAGTTATAGTATTTATAAATTAAAATGTATATGTATTTTCCATCTGTAGCCACCGTTTCTTAACATTTATAGTTGTAATTCCCACTTATTGACTGTAAAATTCTGTAAGTTTCAAAATCTTTTTAATGGTATTGCGGTTTTACAAAGTAACAAATTTGTAAAATGTAAATCAAATCAGTCATAAAAATTTAAAGTTTAATAAGATTTCTGCACTTGCTTTTCCCTCACAAATGTGACAATGCCCAGCTGAATTGTGGAAAACAAACAGCATAATTATTGTTTTTTGATATCAAGACAAATTTCCCCCCTGACATTCCGAAAATTCACACCAGGGGAAATTCGTTTCAGTTATGAAACTGTGATGTATAGTATTACTATATTTTAAAGATCTTCATATCTTTTAGTATGTAATTATGTTACAATAGAGTTATTTCTAATAAAAATATAACCTTTTTATTTATATTTTGAGTTTACTTAATAGTGTGCATTAATTAGTTCTTAATGTGTTCTGTTTAACAATAATTACGTAAGATATTTGTAAAAAGCCTTCGTAAGAATGTGTTAAAAATCAAAATAGAAAGTGTGTAAAAGTAACGATCTGGGCTGACCACCCCTGTAATTGTAAAAAATTATAATTGCGAATGTTGTATTCTGTTTCCTATATGAAATTTGATTTTACTATGGTATTTATAACTAACTTTACTTATAACGTTTTAATTTATTTAACTGCTTATGATTTCAAAATATTTTTACATGTGTATAAATTTCGTTATTTTCTTTCTTGGTTAGGCTTCGTCGTCTTCGGGGTAAGGCGCGCAAATATGGTGTTATTGAAACCTCTCAGGACACAGACACTCAGCGTCTGCGTGGTTCTGATGACGAAGATGAAGAAAATACGATTTATGAGGCCAAATCAAAAAGTATCACCGGAAAGGATTAATCTGTTGGTGGTTAAAAGACACCTAACTGGGACCATGATTCGAAATTGAAAGTTTAACTGAAAGCATGCAACAGGCGCCATCTTATTATGTTATTCAGACTTTGATCTTACCATGGCGATGCTATATATACTTCCAAAACATTATTTCATTGCCGAACGTCTATTCATTCAAATTTACATTCTAATTTAGTCTACACATTTATTGTAATCGTATTGTATGCTTATGTATGCAATCTTGTAGCTATCTTTTGATTGCATATTTTGTTAATATCAGAGTTGAGGGAGATTAAATTGGAATTTATTATTTGATTACTGACGTGTATAATTATAGCTTTTAATTTAGTTTCACTATCTTTTCTACGCAAATAAACTAATTACTGGAATGTATTTTCCAATGTCATTATCTTTTTTTATTACTTTGATCGATCTTATACATATTCGTTGTTACGTATATTGTGATATTTATACTATTGTATTGGTCATTAAATAACCACGTTTACACTTGTCATTACAACATGTATCTTCGTCAAAACTTAAAAACACGACTGTATACCGTCTGATATTCTGCATTCATTTACGAAACAGGTTCTGGTAATATAATATGCATCTCTACTATATCTGTTGCATATGTGGCTTAATTGTATTTCCTCATTCATTTTTCGTCTCGCCTGTGCTATATTCAGATTATTTATCAGTATAGTATGCTCGTATACTTTCTCTTTGTTGTATTGGTTGTTTCGTTTGTTTCATTTATTGCATTCCTATTGAGTTCATTTGTTTTTTGCTAACATTGACTATAATCTCGTTCTATATATTTTGTCTATTTTCTGATTACTTTTTGGTGCTGTATTTTTAGATGTGGTATTGGCGTCATATCTCATTATGTAATATTCTTGTCGTCTTATTGACTACCAGTTCATATTTATAAACTATGACATATTCCGTATGTACAATGTATTCCCCTTATTTTTGCCTTTGTTTCGTTTGTTAATAAAAAGATTGTCATTCACTGTTGTTATTCTATTGCTTTCATTATCAAATATCTAGGAAGCCTAATTTGTATGTTAACTTTTTTAAATCATTTTCTGTTCACTAAAAATGTACAATATCGCATTTAATATTATTACGTATTCATTCTTTAAGTGATTTCTTCATTGAAGTGGAATTAATGTGTGGAGTTTTATGCTTCCTGGTTTCACTACGTTTCTTTGAAAGTATATTTAATTCTCTGTATATTTAGCTCAAGTATTCATACAGCTTTGTCATTTTAATTGCTTCTATGAGTGTCGACGTATTGATTTAAAAATTACTGCGTTTTGGTACCTCTTGCAGTTCAAGTTAGCCTTATACTGAATAATAATAACTCTAATATTCGTATATCTGTAGTGTATAAAACTAGCCATTTCTGGTTACTCAGTCTGATATTTTTGTTATGACTGCAAACAACACGTGTTCCAATAAAAGAACTTGATATAGCTTACATACATGTGTATTTAATTTTACGATACTTTAGCTTTTATTTGTGTTTGTTCTTTCCGGTGTGTTTATTTTTCATATTTAACTACATAACATTATTTTATAATTATTTTTCATCGTAACAAAATTAAACAAAAATAATTTAAACTATTACTTTTCTTAACAACAAATTGTTAAATATCATATGTTTTGTTGGTTACGCAGTTTTATTTGTTTTCCATATCATAAAATTGGTTGAATATAAAATATTATTAAGTATATTCCATAGATTCTACTTACATATTTCGCTTCTGTTATTTTCATTATTTTTTTTGCTTCTTGGTTCACTTATAAAAAGACATGTAAGTATATAAATAAAAATCAGGAAAGAACCCAAGGGAAATAGAGGCAAGTAACTGTGCCTAAGTACAGTATTATTTTTTCCCAATGGGTATAAGTAAAAAGGTAAAATGAAATGGCTATAACATAAAAAATATGAGTGAGGTGCCTATAGATACATATGCACTTTAGAGCATATTGCAGTTAGATATATCTATTTGAAGTAGAAGTTATGAATATGTAGTTAAGAATAAATGATCTTCTGAGGATACATGAGGATCCATTCTGTACTTGCAGATAACTCTGTTCCTTTTCAAGATGGCTTTTGTTGTTAAAAATATGTTAAAGAACTGTTTCTTGTCTTCATATTGTATTCAGGTTTACTGACATTTATGTTCTTTTTAAGATCTCTTGGAACAGTCATTGGGTTATGTTTAAGTTTATGGCTGAATAAGCCCCAACTTCCTCCTGCGAATATGATGAAATAAATAACTTCTATGAACAACTGCAGATTGTCATCAACAATTCCCCTAAGTAAGACAAAATCATCATCTGCCCGGACATAAATGCAAAAATTGGAGACCAAAAGCATAATGCTATTTGTGTGGAACACGAACTAGGCAACATCAATGACAGATCTTATAATGCGCGATTTCTGCGAGTGCAACGAATTTTCCATACTAAATACCCTATTTCAACAACCTAAAAGACAGTTGTATACCAGGACATCCCCTGACGAGAACACTCGCAACCACATCGACTACATCATCTGTCAACAACGCTGGAAATCCGATTTCAATAGCTACAAAACCTATCCCAGTGCTGATTACAACACTGATCATCAACTGCTAGTGGTCAATGTCCGGTTTCGTCTCAAATCAAAAGCAAAGCACACAACAAGAAACACCCTAACATGTCACTACTCCAAAACAAAGAGAATACGAAGCATGCAATGTCAACAATGAAATTCTAGAACGAGCCGACAACCTCGACGCAGACGATTTCTGGTCATCAATGAAGCACGTCCTTCTTGACACTGCACAAAAGAAGTTAATCTCCACTTCCAGCAAAATCAAATCAAGTTGGATCACTTGAAAACAATAGAAAAATGGTACAAACGAAGACAACTGAAAGGCACTAAAACCGTGCTAAAAAGGCACTAAAAACAGAGATGAATGCAGAAGTTTAACGCGTCTGCATATTGACTTAAAAATCAAAAATGGATAGATTCATATTGTAAAAAGTTTAACAACGCAATGGAATCGAACTGCTCCAAAACTGCCTTTGATGTATTGAAAGAGATGAACAAATCTCATAGACAACTCTCCAACAATATTAAAGATGAAGATTGAAACATACTTACGAATGACAATAAAGGATTAGCCAGGTGGAAAGAATACTGCGAAAATCTCTATCACGAACCAAACCGCACACCTCACCTCGCCACACATCTCGAACAAGAACTCACGTCCACTACTTGACGAAGTTCGTATAGCACTCGAAAACCTTAAAAATTGAAAAAGATAAGGTCCAGATGATATCCCAGCAGAGCTTCTGAAGCTAGGGGGCGATACAGGTATCACACTACTCCATAAATTCATTGTCAATGCATGGAATGCATGCACGTAGCCAAAAGACTGAACAAAATCCGATTATGTTGTCATCCCCAAAAAAGGTGACATCTTGAAATGCGAAAAATATCGCACCCTTTTGCAATGATCTCGCATGCCGGCAAAATCTTTCTATCTCACCATTATCAAACGAAGTTTGAGACAAAAAAGCGAACAAGATAAATGCAATGCAGCGCGGTTTCCGAGGTAGGAAAGGAACTCGTAATCAAATATGAAACGCCACATTGATCAAAGAGAAAGCACGACCGTTCAATTGAATTATTCGAATTGTATATTGACTACAGCAAAGTCTTCGACCTGGTGAACCACGAACAACTATTAATGGTCCATACTAGATGACATGGGTTTTCCATCTCACAACATTCACCTCATTAGCCAATTGTATGACCACCCAGAATGTCGCGTTAGACTTAAATGCGAAGAAAGTGACTGGTTCTCTCCTGGCTGAGGTGTTCGCCAAGGTTGTACAAATTTACCCGATCTCTTCAACCTTTACACCTAGCACATTATGCGCACAGTAAAAGAAAAGTTCAATGGCGGCTTTTCCATTGGTGATAAAAAAAATCACAGATCTTAGATATTCTGATGACACCGCACTACTTGCAGCCAGCGCCCATGACATATAACAATGGATCAACCACGTCAATGATGCTGGTAAAGAATACGGTCTACGTCTCAACATAAAGAAAACAAAACTGATGTGCTCTAACAGACTAGATCAAACAGAGCTTACTGTTGATGGTGAAAAGATAGATATAGTTGACGAATTCGAATATCTAGAAGTCCACCTAAACAGCAAGGGTGACCACAAGAAAGAAATTAAGCGCCGTATTAGCCTCACCAAAAAAGCCATTATTGCAACCATATTTGGAAAAGCAAAGATGTCAATTGAAAATATCTCATCAATATACCAATCAAAAGCATTGGTATTTCAACCATGAGTTATGTCTGCGAATCCTGGCTTTGTGAACCCAATCGCTCCATGATTGAACCTTCGAAATGTGGTATCTTCATAAAATCCTTGTTGTCATGGAAAGATTTCAAATTCAACAAAGAAGTCTTAAACAAGATCGTATACAGAGAACTGTATACGCTCAGATCATAACGCAGAAACTCAACTATTTCGGCCACACAGTTTGTCACGAATCCCTGAAAAAGAACATTATGCTCGGTATGGTACCAAGTGCCCCAAAACGTGGTCGTTCCCCAGCCAGATGGATCGACGACATTGTCATGGACAGGTGCAAGACACGTCTAACATGGGTACTATAGAGAAGAAAAATTTAACTTGCCACCTATCATTTCACGTATGGATCCAACGATCGTCTTGCTTAATGAACCTCAATCAATCAATCTAGCTTAATTTTAACTTATAATTATCTATATTAAATATTACATTATTTATGTTCCTAGGTATTTTCTATTGGTCAAATAATTATAGTTAATTTTATAATTACATATAGATATTATATAAAATAAATCATTATTTAAAAAAATAATTCATAATAATTCATATAATCCAGAATAATTCCTTGTAATATATATTTGGACTATACTGATTTACCTGTTATAGAAGTATATATTATTCTGTCAGAATTTTTATATAATCCACGGATACGTTATATCTTTTCAGAAAAATTGTTGGTATATTATTTACAGTATTTATATTTACTATATATATATAAACATATCTAACATATATTTAATAGTTCAAGTCTTTAAAATAAATACACACTCTTTTTAAATTTAAATATTTGTTTTCACAATTATCACGAGTATAATTATAATTTTTTTATTAACTGCTGCGATGAAACCGTTTGCCCCAGCTTAATTAAATTTTGCCTGAGAAACTAAAAATCCATTCCTGCTAACGTGAACCAATTCCTTATGATAAATTTAGAGAATGCCTACGTCCACTTCTTTTTTTAAGCGTAATATTGAATCTTGAACGCAATTATATGCTTCCAATTTGATTTATTTGTTATTAAATCAGTTATCTACTCAGTTACTAAATATAATAACAAAATTATAATAACAATATCTCTAAAATCTCACAATAATTTCTGTACTAAAAGAAAGGCAATAAAAAACAATCAATATCATTATTAGAATAGTATATTAATTATCAAATTAATCAGTTAACAATTACAAAATCTTGTTAGCTATCGGTTACGATTTAATTACGTGATTTAACCTCAATATTTGATTAGTAATTTTATGACCAATGCTATACGTACCAAACAAAGGAGTTCAATTCCTCCAGACTTCACCAGTACTCATAATCACTTGTCACCTCAGCAAACACAGGAGTCCAAATCTCTCCAGATCTCATTCCAAATACTCAGAATCGCTCGCTAATGGGCTTGCTTCCAAATACTAAAAATCGCGTTCCAGTCGGCGCCCAACCGACGACCTGTCTTCGCTTCCGACCCACCAACACTGAATATTGTTTACTTCACTTTTCTCCCATGGAGATTTTCAAATCAAATTTAAACCATCAACGTCACCCCATAATTGGCCACTGGCTAAATTTTCAGAAACATTCATTAAACCAAAATATATTTTATTCCAAAACCTAGTTTAATCCATACCTCGTAATCAAAAGGTACCGGGTAGCACAAATCAATATACATATGTCGTATGTGGGAACACATTTAACATTTCTCGTGTTTCTAATCACAGAGAAATATCAATACATATCTTTTATTTAATGTATTATAATATATATCTGATTTAAAAACAATTATGTCCAACCTACCAAACGTAGGTACTCTTTACGATAAATTGTTTATTTATATTTTATTATTTTATTCACATTTTTGTGATTAGGTATATATTTTTTCTAATATTCAAAATGCTAATCTTATTTTTTTCTGATTTCAAATTGCTTAGAACTAAAATTATTACTTTGAGTATTATCTGACAATATAGATACAATCTTCAAGCAACAATAAAGGTATTAAATTATAGTTAATGAATAGATCAAAACATATATAGATACCAAATTTACTCATATCAGTTTTATCTATATTGTCTGAATAAATTTATAATTTAATACTATAATTCCATTGGCACTGACTACTTTTTATGATTTTGTATAATATGTGTTACAAAACAATACATGTAAATATTTTTATAAATGTTTCAAATGAAAATATTATATCGCAAAATCATTTAGATATCCTGCATATAATTGCTGTCCTTTTCCATAAATATATTCCATTCATTAAAGATAGCTGACAGATATAGAGGTCTCTATAATTACCTGCTTGCAGAACTTCTATAGATCAAGAAGCTAACCATGGGGTAACACCAGAAATCATCACTTACTATATATACCTTTTTCTTGAAATTTATTTAGAAATATATATATGTATGTATATAATAATGCTCGCTTCACTAGAAAATAACATAACAAGTTAGTATTGGACCGTGAATTTAGATATTAATTACAACCTTGCTTTGCATGAAAATCATTGAGACTTTATACAGTCTATATATAGGGTATAATATCGGGAGTCAGCCATCATTGTATTCCAACACTCCCCGCTAATCAAAGGATATATCTAACTTCTTCTATATCCGCCCTGCTGCTGGTAGTCTAAACGATGATGGTGGTGACAGGGCGCGAGAAGGGCGGAAGAATCGTGTACAAAAGTTCTCAAAGATGTCCAACACGTGGCTGACCACTGGTCACTAAAGCAATACCCCCACC
>JAYRBW010006397.1:0-13628 GCA_036023295.1 Invenusta paracnida
ATTTTGTGACTACTTTTATCCGTGATAAAATTTGTACCTAAAAAATACCTCGTCCGTGACAATGCCATCAAAAAAAAACTTGTGTGAATCCAAATATTATGACATTGTCAATGTGAGGCCAGTATTTTTTTATGTCTAAAATACAAGCTGGAAAACACATTTAAAAATTTACAATTAGTCAGATTTATATTTCTACATTATTGAGAAACAAACATATTTCTGATTTTACTGGTCTTAAAATAAATTAAAACAGCTGATTAGTTACTCACAAAATATATATGATCCATATAATAACAAATGTAGTAGTACGGCTAACTTAAATAACTTATTTCTAATTAAATTGGTTAAGTTAAGCATATACATAAAAAGGCTTTTACTAAAGAAATATATACGTTAAATACCTCTTGCAAATAATTTCATCGATTTTGGGATTGTTTTCAATCGCGAAAACTCCCAGAGAACAAAGAGGAAGTTCAAACTTTAAAAATAAATCTAAACAAACTTCATTTGTCTTCCCCGCTCTTTCATAGGAACTTTAATATTCCGCTACTGAAATGTATATACGCGAAGTAATTTAACAATATATATTTCATTATATGTGTGATATTTCAAAATATTATAAATAATTATTGCTAATGTTTTTCTAATTTGTCTTTTTCATCTATTTAATACAATTGTTTCTAAAAATATTTCAATGTTATATTATAAAGTAAACGTATCTGTAATAATTACTCTATTATTATTTCCACAGAAATAAGATTTTAAAATAGAAAGACATGACTATGATGTATCATCAAAATTTGGTGTGGGAGCTCTGAAAAGTCTAGAATCAGGAAAATTCTACAGCTATTCCAATGCGTTTTATTTGAAAAAGTGGGACGATCAATATATGTATAATGATTTCGCTTCAGATTATCTTAGCAAAAGATTAATCACTAATTACTATAATTATATTTGTAGGTATCAATTATTTGAAAATTAAAAATTGAAATGTTTGAAATATGTACACAAATTAGGTATATATCTATGATTCAATTTAACTAGCGATAATAGTATACAAAATTTTCTTTGATATGGCCATAGGTAGGTATATATAATAATATATAATATATATACCTAAATGGTTAGGTATATTATACCTAATCATTCAAGTTTAACATTAATAAAAGATATATAAATGCTTTCACGCTGTAGTAGAGTATTACTATATTTAATAACAGACATTTTGTATGCCTTTGTCAGTGCCAAGCAATGCTATAGTCCGGCAACATAGAATATTTAACAAGAGAATCGTAAATAAATGAGCACATATGCTTATAAGGATCGATAGAGTAACACTGGCGCAATTAGAAATAAGTATTAGTTAACACAGTAACGGAAAATATAGGTCAGTATGATATATATGATAACCACTAACATACTCGATCGGTAATTAGCACACAAGGAGACACAGTACATATATCCATCAGTGATATGAGTCAAAAATATAAGAGAAAAGAAGAGAAGAGAAGAGAATAACAAAGCACTTGACTCGAACTAGTCCAATTATAGTTGTTGGTCATCTTGACAGACACTCATCAGTTTTTCAGAAGTCGATTGAATATTCGGGGCTTCCATGGCGGCACATAGCATATGAGATTTAATTATACTCAACATTTTTTAATAAAAGGATGTGGAAATTCTTTCATTTCACCATATATGTAGGGCTAAAGGGTTCATAAAATGTTTACAGGGTGTGATAAAAATGGTGAGTTGACAACCAGATGGACGAAGAGGTACGCTGATGTATCCGTTCCATGCGTCAGTAACAGTAATTCGAGTATGAACAAGGACTCGTCAGGCAAAGAATTGGATCATGTAGAAGTCAATGTTTTACGCTTACAACAAATATTAATTGTAGAAACATCTGACGTGGAGTTCGGCCGGACATCCGATCAGTGACAGACATATAGATCAGTGACACCAGGTGACTGTAGCGGAAATTGTTGATGAGGACAAGTGCTAAAAGTAGAATATTATACACAGTATAGGCGTAGTCAGAAATGTTGGAGGGATCGGGGTTCGCCGTAGGCATGGCTCGAAATTAGTCACATATAAATTAATAAAAAGAGCATAAAGTAACCCTCGGACCTCTTATGTGTCATAGCGCAAAGCCCCAAAAATTTGTTTAAATATTTATTAAGATAGAATAACGTAATGTGTGTTATTTATTGATTCTATACTCTCTTTATATTGGTTTTATTGACTAGAAAAATATTTTGCAAACATTATGACATTAACACGCATAGCATCTAAAATCATTATTTGTACTATTATATGTTCTACAAAATTAGAAGCTTTTACAGTAGCACAAATTACTTTTAGAAATAGAACTGCTTGGACACATTCTCCTGCAATAAATTTTGGACCGAATGGTATTCTGAAAATAAGATATTTTATATTAAAAAAAGTGCAGTATTGTGATAATTGTGTATTGTTATATGTACATTATTTATTAATTGACGATTGAGTCAGTATTAGAAGAAATGTTATTCTACATAAAGGATAAATCAGTCTTTTCTCATAAATTAATCTACAACTTTAACCAAACAAGACATTTGTCAATTACATACGCTGCGGCTTAGACTGAATGAATCGCTTAACAACATTATCCAAATTTAGCTTGTCGGTAATGTCTTTGTGACAAAAGAGCAGGGAATTTAGACGGTCTTCCGTCATAGCATTGCGACGAGCAGTTTTAATAAATTCTAAAGCTGAGTTTGCGCATTCAACTGTTGCAAAAAAGTTGTTGGAATGAGAAGCAGGTATTTAAAAATTGTTATGGAATTGGGTTAGCAAGCCAAACTTAATTGTATCCGTACATTTTCCAGAGTGCAAGGTTTCTAGTCGCAATCATTCCACAAAAGCTTCCACCTTTCAACCTCTTCTTCAAAGTTGAAAGATTTGTCCGAAATATTTATTCATTTCTGTTGTTGCGTTTGGAGTCAACGATGTGCCCATATTGTTTGGGATTAACCCTAGTCCTGCGGACGCTATCTTTGTAAAGTTCCCAAAACGGTTGTCTATTTCACTGACTAGATCTATCTATCTATCTAATAGATATATCCCCACTTCCTACAAACTTCACTGCGTCAGACTGGGCATATTTTCGGGACCGCTTCCGCGATTTCCTCGTACTCTCCGAGGCGGAAGAGGCGTCCCAGGCCAAGAAGAAGGCATTACTACTTATCACACTCTGCAGAGAGGGCAATGAGGTACTAGAGGGTCTCCCTGACGAAAAGGAGACCTACAGCGACTGCGTGGACCAGTTGGATGACTTTTTCGGAGGTCGGTCCTCCATACTACTACGCAGAAAGGTCTTCTTTTCTGCGCGCCAAGAATCCAACGAGTTTGCCAATGCCTTCGCGTGCTGGCTTCGCAGACTGTCCGCGGAGTTTAGCTTCGGCGCCAATAGCGAAACTCTTGTTCGCGACATCTTCGTTATCGGGGTGGTCAATGACCGGCTTGGCGAAAAATTCCTGGCAGAGAACGAGGCTGAATGACCTTGCCCTTTACAAAGCCGAGGCCTTCGATCGCGCAAGGCAAGAGTGAGCCTCCTCCCGCCCTACGACGCTAGTTGCCATCCACAAGTCCTCACACCACCGCCATCCATCTCAACAGCTTCGCTCTCCAAGTCAACATTAACAACATTCTACTGGCAACCAACAACGTGCATACTTCAGATGTGGCGCCGCCAACCACGTCGTGACCTCCAGGGAGTGCCCCACGCTCAAGGTCCACTGCAAAGCGTGTGGCAAACAGGGGCATTACGCAAAAGTCTGCCGCTCTTCCAAGAAATCTTCAGCGTCATTTCATCACGTCGAAGAGACTTCTACCGACGATTGCCATGACTACTCCATCTTCGCCACCAGTACGTTGGCTACTCTTACACGCTCAATCTTCATCAACGAGACAACGACTAATATTCTCATAAACACAGGGGCGGAGTTAAACGTTTTACCCTCATCGCTTGGCGTACCGGTGGATCTTCGCCCTACAACTGCCATCGTTCAGGCTTGGGATCGAATCAACATTTCTGTCCTTGACAAGGCAACGTGCTCCGTCAAGTACAACGGCAGAGACGTCACCGCTGACTTCATTATCGTGAGTCTTCACGACGATGGAACTTTACCGCTATTCAGTTTACCTTTGTGCCGCGAACTAGGTATGATCGAGGAATTATTATATATAAATAGCGTCAACGTACACGACGAGTTCGACGATCTCTTCAACGGCATGGGCTGTCTCCGTACTGGCTTCAAGTACAACGTCGCTCTCTCCGACAACGCGCAGCCGAAGAACGTGCCCGCGAGGCGCCTCCCTCCAGCCGTCATGGGCGCCGTGCGCAAGGAGCTCGATCGTATGCGGGAGAATGACATTATTCGTCCTGTCGAGGAACCGACACCATGGTACTCTCCGATGCTTATTACGAGAAATAAATCCGGTGACATTCGTATCGTCGTGGACTTCAGGTAAATGAACAAATCTGTCCTTCGGCAAAACTTCCAAATCCCACGTCTCGACGACATGCTCCCTATGCTGACAGGAGCTGAAGTATTTTCCTCTCTGGATGGCCTCTCCGGGTATTTGCAAATACCTATCCATTCAGACAGTCAGCACTTACTAACTTTCAGTTCTCCCTTTGAAAGATTCTGCTTTCAACGATCTACCCTTCGGTATTACTTCTGTACCTGAAGTATACCAAAAACTCATGTGCGACCTTCTGAGTGGATTACCAGGCGTTATATGCTACCAAGATGATGTACTCGTCTTCGCCTCTAACCAAACAGAACACTATCAGCGTCTACGTCAAGTTCTTCAGTGGTTCAAGACGGCTGGCCTTCACCTCAATAAGTCAAAGTGTAAATTCAACACCGACGAAATTGAATCTTTCGGACATCGTCTATCCGCTTCAGGCATCTCTTCTTCTCCCGACAAAGTTTCTTCTCTGTCTACGGTGCCACTGCCCGAGACTGCCAACTCCTTGCGTTCGTTTCTAGGTATGGCCGGATACATTGGACAACGTTTTTTGACCGGCTACTCTACTTTCTGTCAGCCTCTCTGGGATCTACTGACCAGAGAAAAATTCGAGTGGACTTCTACTACATTTATAGCTTTCCACCATTTACGCGAGGCCTTGTCACAGCCAGTTACACTTTCCTACTTTGACAACACAAAATTGATTACGTTGGCAGTCGATGCAAGTCTCTGCGGACTGGGTGCTACTATTATCCAAGACAATAATATCGTCGCTTGTGCTTCCCAAAAATTTTCTAGTGCAGAAACTAGATACTCACAAATCAAGCGAGAATTTATTGTTATCGTCTTCGGTATACACAGATTCCGTTCCTTACTCATCGGAAAAACGTTTATTGTCACAACTGACCATAAGCCACTGCTATCTTTCTTCGGTCGATCAATCGACAGCTTGCCTCTTCGCATTCAGCATTGGATGTTAGCCCTACACCTTTTGACTTCTTAGTATTATTCATTCCCGGCAAAGACAACTGTGTTGCTGACGGGTTATCACGTAATCCGATCTCCCGCGACAGCTATCCAGAAGAAGACGCAGAATACACTGTTTGCTTTCTCATCGCCAGCTCTCCACTTAATTTACGTGAGATCGCTGAGGCAACAACAAACGACTCTACGTGTCAACGATTAATCTCCACTATTAATTCGAACTGGTCCAACACTGACAAAGCAACTCTCCCTAGCTATTACAAACACAGATACGAACTTAGAACCAAGCATTGTAAAGGTCACGTACTCATCTGTCGTTCTTCTCGTCTATTCATCCCGCCGTCGCTTCGACAAACAATCCTCGAAACTGCACACAGTGGTCACGTCGGCATACAAAAAACAAAAACAATTCTGCGCGGTTCTGCTTGGTGGATTTGGATGTCAAATAACATTGAGAGATTTACATTGAGTAATATACATCGCAAAGCACATAAGCACGCCCCTATCACGCCCATACCTACAACCCGCCCCTTCGAAAAGATTTCACTTGATCTGACCGGGCCCTCAACCTTATTTGATGGTCAAATTTTATTGACAATATTAGATTACTATTCACGATATCCATATGCCTTCGTTCTTAAACATGGCAACTCCCGAGAAATAATAAACTGTCTTCGTTCTGTCATCGCTCAATTCGGTATTCCGGAAGCAGTCGTTACAGATAACGATACACCTTTTATATCTACTGAATTTGAACAATTTTTACTCCGACTAAACATACAACACTACAAATCTTCTGTTTACTTCCCTCAATCAAACGATTTGATCAAGCGGTTTCACTCAACGTTGAAAAACAGACTTTTCCGCGTTCAACACCATAACAATGTGAACTTACAATGTGGCCTAGATCGCATCTTAACGCCCACAGCCTCCACAGGACAAACTCCCTTCCGTCGATTGTTTAACAGAACAATGCGAACCGAAATATCTGCTCTCAACAATAACACACCGACTTCGCCGCCAAGAGAGAATGAGAAATATTTCCAGCGCATAAACACCAGACGACACTCAAAACTCATGCCATACAATAAAGGCGACTGCGATCTTATTAGAAGAGGAAAGATTGACAAATTCAACAAGAAAGCTATGGTAATTCGACCTGCTGGTCATGGGCCTTGGTTACTAAGTACAGTCCACAGATCAAGAGTCTACAACCAGCTACATATGCTTCCATACTACAGCAATCTGATGGTGGAAGACTACGACAGCGCCGAAGAAGCGTACAGCTGCGTCGATTCGCCGCCGCTGATTCCAACTCAAAGTGCAAAGCGCGATCTACGACCCCACTCTAATCTTCGAAAGCCAGACTTCTATAGGCCAAAATAACTATTATATCTGATTCACTTCCCACTTGCTATCATTACTTATCTACTTGTTATTATTATAACTACTTGCAATATATGTATGTTATGGTATCCGAACTATTCTGTTTCCTCCAGAGGGGGATGTTGTATTTATTGTATACTCTCTGTTAGCCAATAACATGCCGAGAACTATATGTATATAAACACTGCTCAGTATCACAATAAACAACCATCTCTCTCTCTCTCTCTGCCTTGCTGATCGTTCTCTCTCGAACACAACACCCAATCACTGACACCTCTATTGAGTTACTATAACAAATGTTGATGCTATTAAAGACTTTCCCACGACTAATTCGACATACAAAAGACATTCGGAGCAGGTTTTTTTCTGGTAAACCAGGTTAGCAACTATTCTCAGTTGAGGGAGATTATGGTATGAGGGAGATTCAAGTCATTCCTAAGCCCAAAGAACAACTTCTGTTGGTCACAAGTTCTTCGGGATACGTTCAAAGCAAAACCGTCATTGAAGCTATTAAAGAAAGTGTGAAAATTGTTGACATGTCTAGAAGAATGTACCTTAAGTCTGATTGGACCTCAAACGGAATCGGATACTTTCTTGACACAGGAACAATGTACATGCCCCTCCCAAGTGACCGATTATTGCCAAAATGGATGGCACATCATTCTTGCAGATTATCGATTTCTGTCTGGAGCTGAATCCCCTTATGCACTAATTGAGGGTGAAGCACTTGCTGATGCGATGGGTGTGGGGCATACAACGTTTGTTAGCCAAGGATGTGATAACTTGCTATTAGTCATTGACCCCAAGCCACACAGAAGGTCCTTGAAATCTTAAAGCTATGAAATAATTGCTAACATATGTAGAAATAAAAAATTGTATTCTTATCTCTTTGGTAGCTAACATTCGATAAACCAAGAGATATTCAGATTGCATCATACCTTCAAATTTGAATTATCAAGTTCACAAATTCTAGGACATAATGGCTAGCAATCTCGCAGAATCATAAATAAGATCTTTCAATGACTCCTCACATAGTACAGTCGTTCGTTGGCAGAAGGTGACCCAGACAACTGTTTTCGGCATAATGAAGCAACATTTAAAGTTGTAACATATAATATAAGAGCATTGTATCCAAATAGTAAAACAAAAACACGACAAACAGTAAATGGAAAAGCTAAATGTAAACATTCTCAAAAGGTAGAGAATAATATGGACAAAACACAAAGGTTTTTAAAACGAAGGATTCGGTTTTAGATTTTCTGTAAAAAATCAGGAACAGAGTTGGAAGTTTATTAGATAAAGAGAGAGAAAAATATAATTTAGGCTGGTAGGCTCTCTCTAACAGAGTTATTTTACTTTGTTAAGCTCATGGGATTTGGAAGATGTTTTCGTTATCCTGTGGCCCTATTTTCGAAAGCGGATAAACTTATATCCTATAGCTTATCTAAACGTTATATTGGTGGCTTTCTGAATCGTCAACCTGTGCAATCTGTAATCTGTATTCTGGAAACTGGATACCCTATCCAAGGTTATTGGGTAAGTATTTGTGTTATCCTGTCTTAGGGCTGACCAACTATGGTATTCTGCATTGTTTTTATATATTCTATGTATAGTGTGGGAACTGAGTGGAATTCAACAACAACAAAAAATCCTCTATATAGCTACTCAACCTCTTTTACTGTATTTTTGACAAAACAAAGTGCTTTTTCCCTCATTGACCAAATAGAGGTTCTTATCCTTATCGATAACTCAGCGAGAATTCAATTGAAATGTTGACGAAACTTCAGTAAAAGCTAATACGCAAAGTAAATTTACTGAGTTAAAAATGATTATGGGATATTTTAAATCAAAAGTAGGAAATGAGCCATATAGGAAAAACATTTAGAAAATTTGGGGTAGGTAAATAAAATGAAAGAGATGATACAAAAACGCCAAGAGTTGAATTCTGTTGAACATTTTGTTTCCTCAGTCCCAATCTCTACAATCTTTTGTAGGTGTTAGCCTCGTTTTCACGTGTGTAGTGAGAAACCTTCATCCCTGCGTAACGCCCTCTTGTATAACCTTGCCGTTTTTGCTCCCAAATTCACCCCTTTAATCCTCCACTTCAATATCGATTGCTCTTAACCTTCTACAGCAGCCTGTAATAACGCGAGCTGCTCTTTTCTGAATATATTGCCACTAAGTGTTGGTTATCTTGCTCATCGTCGATATCTATGCTTCCTCTGGTTACTCAACCGCACCGCGGATAAATGTTTGGTATACATTCTAAGGGTTTTCTTTTTGCCTCCACAACCCTTGTTTCTCAGTACCTCGCCTAGTTATTTGACACCATTCATGCCTTCTCCATCATAAAGTATATCCGTGACCTGACCTCTCGATCCATTAATTTAGCTTTGTAACTTGTCAAGCTGCCCGGTCTATAGCTAAGATATTTTGTCTATATAAGTATTGAGATAATCGTGGCCTTTATCCCTCTGGCAGGTACTTTTCCAGTACTTCACAATCTCTGAAAAATCTCTTTGATCTGCATTTTTTTCAGTATTTATATTGTTTGACCATCTCCGTTTGTATTTTTGTTGCTGTTGTTCATTTTCTAGACTGGCGTAAAGAGTAACAGTAAATAATTTAGTGTATATCATGTCCTCTCAACAGTTGTTCTTCAGCTTAGTGATCTCTTGGAATCCTTACTTAAAAAATCGGTTTTACAATAACTTAATACAATCAGACAACCACCAAAAATTCAATCGAACTCCGAGGATTGATCTATAAGTTTTTGACATTGGTAATCTCAAAGCCTCCGCCTCAACTCGGTGACCCAATTGTCTTGCAATGACGTGAAAAGATTCTCAACCGATTCAATACAAACCCAACACCACCTACACTTATCATTGCGGTCGAGTTAAACGCATTGCCCGCATTCTTACTTTCGGTAGTATGGTTTGGTCCCCTTCCGTGTGTGCTCTAATCTTATCGTAATATTGATTCTTTTGTTACCAGCTACCTGGTCTCTGTAAGAATTTCTGTTAATTGCTCGCTTCCACATCTTGACGAGGCGCTTTTTGATACAAGTTGCTATTCCTTTGGAGCCAATCTTTACCTGAGCTTGGTCTATGTTGGTTGTTAGGGCGGTTACTTCCTATAATGAACCATTACATTTCTACGGTTAATTTCGTCGGCTCATTCCTTGATCGCGTTACCCAATTCGTCTCTGTCTTCGCAGTTATTATTTTAGCTCGGATTTTGCGCGCTACAGTCACTCTATACTCGACAGTACCCTAGTGTTGAACTTCTGGGTTCTAGCGCTCTATATCGGTCGGTGTCTGTCTTTCCATCTCGATGCCTTTCCTTGTAATTTAGCAAATTTTTTTTTCTGAAAATTTGGGTTGTTGTACTTTATAAGACAGTAATTTCTCTTTTGGTAGTTGCACTCTTGCACCACGTTTGGTTTGTTGTTGTGGCACCAGAACTCTAGATCCACGAACCCAGTTTATAGTTTGTCCGCATTCTAGAATGCGAGACAGTTTTCTCCTCTTTGTTTTTGTCCTTGGTTTTGGTTGGTTTTAGTATTTGTAATATAAATACTACAAATTTTAATTTGTTAAATAAAATATATTTTAATGAGCATATTCGAAAATATTAATGAAAGTATAACAGACGATTATGTAAGTGTTAAACTAAGGAGTATAATGGGCAATTCCATTTTAGTTTCTAACGTATAGTGGCAAAACATTAATGTTGTGTTATATACATAAAAACAGAGAAATATAATGTATTTTTAAACGAAGATTTCGAATTTTCACACGAGAACCACGCAAAATTAAATCTTTCTATTTTTTTCCCAATTTATTTAATATTGAACGTCGGCCTGCCTACGCCTGACTACAAGTTATGCTATTTTCACGTTTTAGCTACAATAAAATTATATAAACAGTAGTAACTTTCCAATATTCTGGTGCTTGATAAGACTGTATACAAATTTGAAAAAGATAAATAATAACATATAAATATAGAGTTTGTAATATAAAATTTAATAGCGTCGGTCGGACTATATTTTGTGTTTTTCTATTCAAGAAGTACAACAGGATAAGTCATATTTTCATGTATAATCTGTAAAAAAGCTATATATAGGATGTGCATAGTTTTATGGATTAGGCAAATAATGCTACAAAGTAATTATTCAATGTAAGCTACATATTATGTAGCAATAATAATACAAATATTGGTTACAAAAATAATTACAACAAATACTCACAATATGCTTACACTGACTGATTCAAAGTAATTTCTTTTGATTAGAAAAATGACCATGAAAAATTTAACAATAACATTTAATATGTTAAAATGGTAAGAAATATATATATATATGGTAATTATACATGTAGGTTCAGATGTAAAGATTATGAGTCATGTGATAAAGGGTATATGGTATAATATTGAGTAAAAATAGCATATGCATAAATTTTGCGTTATTTTTTGTCATCCTTAAAAGGGAGTAGTATATATAGCGTTGGATGAATAGTTTTGGATGTTTAAATTTAAAATATATCTTATAAGTTAATAAAACTGTTGATAATCAACAATTTCAAGTAAATATAATTTTGATGCTACATGCTTACATGCCGTAGTATATAAGTATAAAGATTATTTTATTCATATTTATACATACTTTAAAGTTATCCTAAGTGGTACGTATAATCATTTAAAAGAATTTTTAGGATACACCCATTAACATGAAAACATGAATTTTGTTTAAATATTAAATGAATAAAAAAAATGCACCAACAAATGAATATGTTATAAAATTTTGCGTTATTTAAATTATATTTTTGCAAATAAATTATTATAAATTGTTATAAATTGAAAATAACAACAAAAATAATTAATTGTACAATTTTTGTATTCCTTGGAAAAGGTTTGACAGATGTTCGGCAGTTGATGGCAGACCTTGATTCGAATGGCGGTCTTTGTTAAAAGAAAAGGAGGACTGGAATTTCATAAAATCAGTTGCAAACTCAAAATAGACTGTTACCGAGAGCAGAGAATATTGTGGAATCCGCTCTTTTGACTTCAAAGACTCCCAAAGTTGGTGCATTTTGTAAGAGTTCTTAAGACTGTTGACAGCTGATCGTTATAGAGACAAAAAAGGATGAGTAATTGAAATTGGTCAAGGGAACAATATGGGTTCTGTAACTGTACGGTTTCAGTAGGGCCAAATAGCGTCATCACACATGATCTTTGATTATTTTATTTTGCAGGAAATGTCACATCTGTGAAATACGTTTTAATAGGTATCCTTGTTAATTAATGAGACTCAAATGAATGTGAAATTTGAGCTCGAGGTATCTTGTTGTGTTGGTCAAAACCTATGTAAAAAGAAATTCAAACATCCAAGAGTGTCATTTTATCATGTGCGCAAAGGAAGAATTAGTTGCTATAACGAGTGCGTATTATTATAATAATGTTTTTGATTGTACCACCAGATCAATTTACGCTTAATAAATATAACAATATAATAGTAATGCATCTATTAAATTTTAATAAATTGTTAAAATTATTATTATTAAATGTACAAATGAAATATACTAGTCATTAATTATCATATTGGTATATATTCAAAGCACAAACAATTCTGTTAATAATGAGATTCGCAGATTTTTAAAATGAAATTTCTACAACTTTGCAAAAATAAAGA
The DNA here is from genome assembly GCA_036023295.1 of Invenusta paracnida. NCBI lineage: Eukaryota > Metazoa > Platyhelminthes > Proseriata > Coelogynoporidae > Invenusta > Invenusta paracnida. Next base: position 12,581 of record JAYRBW010006397.1, read on the forward strand.
AATACCAATTATAACAGGTTGAGGCTTTCTAAATAAAATGTAGACTTACATTCATTGAACGCGGAATTTCTATACTCAAATACGAATTAAGTAATAAAATATGGATAAAAGGTAATCAATTAGTAAAAAAATTAATATTTTAATCGTTTTTATTAGTTCTTTGACATTACTAGTTCTTCATAGATATTCTAAATCAATTTGTTTTCGTTTTATTTTATAGAATTTTATCAATATATACCTACTATGAATAATTATGTACAATATACACTAATATATGTATATGTTACAGGCAAACTCTCAAATCCGTCAAATATGTTCAAAATGCCTAGGCAATTTGAAATATGCCGAATGCACCAGGAAATGTATAAAATATGAAACATTTTTACAGATTGCCTGGTGCATTCGGCATATTTCAAATCACAACTGCCTGCCTGAAATAATGCAATATTGTAGCGTATGCTTACCACTACATCACAGAGTTATTATGAGCCATTACAACTATTATTGTTGAGAGAGAAGTGTATCAATCGATACTCGTGACAAGAGTGCTGTCTAGTTATATGAACGATAGTTATGAGTGTTATCTGACTACTGGTTCGATAGTGGCGGCGTCGCCACAGTATAGTTAATATTACTGACTGAAATTATGCAATATTATCAATATTACCCAATATTACGTAATACATAATAAGGTACAAGGGTCTAACTGCATTAATTTCAATTATTGAGTTTCATTGCAAAATGTCTGAGTCAATGAGAGCCAAGGTTTTGGAAAAGATAGAGGAGACACTGAACAAGAAGTCTAACAACGCAACCCTCATGAGACGAGAGAAATACAACGAGGTGGTGATGCGGGTAAAAGAACTACAGGAGCCAGTCTCCGCAAAAAGATGACGAATGAAGAGGCGATGGGATCCGGCCAAGGCTGTCTGAAATGCCTATGCAAAGGTGGCTGCAATGGTAAGCGTTGTAAATGCAGAAAGAACGATAGAGTCTGCAATAGTAGATGTCGTTGTACACATTGCTGCAATAAATGAATTGTTTCAAT
>JAYRBW010006408.1:0-13627 GCA_036023295.1 Invenusta paracnida
ATTACTCGAGAATCTATATATTACTCGGCGCTATATATTCTCGAGTAATAGTAAAAAAAATTATTACTCGAGATTCTTGAGTAATAGATATAACGTTATACTTACATTTACAACATTAAAAGAAGTAGAACAATTCTTAAACCTGTTCATTTTAATTATATGACTTTGACTATAGTATGAGAATACAGAATGCAGAAGTGTATACTAGTTTCATTTTCAACAGCAGGAAACTGTAACTAACAATTGAAAAAGACAATCTATAGGTACATTGATTTTATAAAGTACATAGATAAAAAGCATATACATGCAAAACAAGTTATAACTTAATAGTTAATCATAAAAGTAAAAAATTAAATAGCATAAAGATAAATATCATGTAATAAAATGTGTATATCCCTTGGCAGCATAGAAAGAATAAAAGAAGGTTGTCACTATGTTGCAAGAGTCTTGGCACATAAAGAAAATTGTTATGTGCTGAGAGTGACTCTCTTAGCACATACAAAAAATTGTTACATGCTGAAAGTGGTATTTAAAAAAAATTGAAAATAAACAAAGTATAGTGAGATGCTTGATAATCATGGTGTGGTTGCGGCTTCCAGCTTTTAGTAGTGTATAGTATAGGGGTTACTTGTTAATACATTCATTTTTGTTTTTTCTACATTTTGTCTAATAACCTGCATATGAAACTGTCAGCATGTAACAATTTTCTTTAGGTGCCGATACTCTTGCAACCTATAAATTATGATAAAAGAAAGAATAAGCTAGAGCTGCAAGAATAAAAATTGTATTTGACCTAAATTTTTGCTATAATACAGCCTTGTTGGAGGTGTTTCTGAATGTCTTTCAAAAGTCATTCAGAGACACCCCAAATGAGGTTAAAATTTATTTAGCGTAAGATTTTACCTAAATTTTTAAACTAATAATTTGGGAAGATCACCTTTTACAATATGTACATAGATTTTTGTGTCTTCATCAAGGGCAAGCCACGAGATCTTCTCGAGTTCAGGCTTCAGTCAAAATCAATGTTCAGAGTGATCCTCATGAGACTTATCCAGGACACCCCTTTCAAATCAAACTTTGACCATAATCTCTCATGGTTAAATCCTTCCAATCTTGGTAGCAATATGTCATGAGAACAGTTGAAATCCACACTTATTTCTCTAATGGACACAAAGTAACTGAATGTAGACAAGTGTGACAAAATTCTCAGTGAATGCAGTGCTTTTATTGAAACAGTTGACAAATCTAGTTTTGATCCAATTATTGGCTGACTAGATTGCTTTTACTTTGATTATTTCCACAACAAGCCACAATTTTTAGAGCTGTGGTAAGTCATCTGTCTAACCTTACTGCTTTCACATGGTTAAGCACAAGTGGAGCATGGTTTCAGTATCAACAATGAAACCATATCAATCAATTTACAAAAAAAGCCTTATTGAAAAATATGCAGTGATTGATTGTATTCACCATTGTGGAGGACTTGAAAATGTGACAATCACCCCAGAAATGTGTCTCTGTTAATTCTGTCTGGACCAAGTATTGTTGTCATCTGGATGAGTAAAAAAAGTGGAAGAAAACAAAAAGAGAAGAAGGGTTTGAACAAGTGGAAGACTTGAAGAAAAAGAAATGATGCTTAAAGGAGGAGGCTGATATGCTGGAGAAGAGTGCTAATAAGCTGAGTGAAAAGGCAGAAGTATGCACAGTATCAACTGTGTTATCAAAGTCAATGCTCAATGCAAATTGGAAAAAGAAAAAAGGCCATGGAAGCTACTTTAGCAAGTGAAATCGATTCTTTGTTAAAGCAACTATAGACTGACTTTTAATGTCCCCTTCATCATAGAGTAAGATATGTACATAGAGATTTGACTCTCAATACTTTTCCTATCTATACAATGATATAAATATACTAAGACAATTATGGTAAATATTTTATACATATAATTTTTTGTAGAAACTATGCCCATTATATTGTAATTATACATAATCTTAATTTTATATTTGCTACTCTTGGTTAGTTATTAGACTGATAAAATAATTAATCTGAAATTGTATACCTAACAATGTAAAACACTGAGTTTTATTAACCTATTATTCATAATTTATTCAAGTTTCTACCATTTTAATTTAAAATATTTAGATCAATTTAGTGACACACTATATTAAAGATGTATTTTTGGTATATACAATAAAAACTTGTTATTTTTACACTCTTGAAAATTTAGATTTTTAAACTCCTGGAAATTTTGAACTCCTAGCCACTCCTTGAAAAGCAAAATGAATACGGCACAGAAACCCTGTGATTGGTTAATAGTGATTTACACAATTAAAATTATATGAATGATACCACCTTGGAACTGTTCTATGGATACATTAATGAAAGATAGGCAGAAGCACAGCACACAGATTAATCAATGTATCTATGTCTGTCTATCATGACATGTAGTTATCTAGCTGTTTACAGATAGGCAGCATTGTAACACTGCACACACAGATTAATAGATACACTAGGTAAGGGGTAAGGAAGAAATGTATATCACTTTATTGCTGTTGTATCAATGTCTATGATAGCTGCTATACATAACACATATAGCCTTCAGACTACTGTTTTTGCTACACATTAACTGAGGAAATGTACTCACCCTCCAGACAAGTAATTTTTTTAAACCAATTGCCCGGATTCAATTCCACAGTTATTTTTACATCCCTGTGGTCACAAAGAAATGTGGCCAATGAATTTAATTGACACCATTTAGAAAAAAATGGTCAGTTAACACACAGAACATCGGGAAAATTGGTAAAAAAATTCAAGGAAACAGGTTCTGTTGCAGATAAGCCATAGTCAGACCATCTATCAACATCTAAATTTGTAAAAGAAACTGTTATGTCTAAATTTAATGAAAGTACCAAGAAATCATTAAGAAGAACAAGCTTAGAATTAGGTATCCCAAAGAGCACCATCTATATGACATTCTTAAAAAATGAAAAATGTCATCCTTTTAAGATTATATAAATAGGATATAACTAACTTTTTGAAGATGATATCAATGGGTATATCAAAATGTGTGACTGGTTTCTCAGCATGATGGATGATCATTCAAACTTTTTGAAGAAAAAAAAGTCTCTTATCATATGAAGCAAAGTTTTACATTGGGGGCAAAGTTAACAGACAAAACTTACAATTTTGGTTTGTTGAAAACCCTCATTAGTACACTCCACATAAGGAATAAGGTGCTGCAAAAATTATAGTCTGGTGTGAACTTTGGAATACATGTGTTATTGGTCCTTATGTGTTTCACAATAATGTTACTGGAGAAAGCTGCCTTCAATTAGTAAAAGAAAAATTGTTACCATATTAAATCTATGATTATCAGAATGGTTTATGCAGGATGGTGTTCCCCCAACTTTGCAGCCACAGTTTGACAGTGGCTGGATGAGACTTTTCCAGATCACTGGATTTCAAGATGGGAAGTTGTCAAGTGGGCACCAAGTTCAACAGACCTAAATCCATTAGACTTCTTTTTTTGAGGATTTTTAAAAAGGGAAGTTTACAAATTCAAGATACAAGTCATTGCACATCTTCTGCAGGAAGAAATCTGCAATTCCATGCTATCCGATATGCTTCTACAAATTCTTGAAAATATAAAGGTTCATCTATGTACTTGTGTTACATTAGGTGGTACTCACATTAAATAAAATCTGTGAATTAATATGTAATTATTTTGTTAACAAATATAAACTATGCATTTTCCTATTCAAATTCTGTGAATTAATATCTAATTATTACATTAATAAATATAAACTATGCATTTTTCTATGGGTCCAGACTTTTAAAACACTCTGTATAAACTATAGTATAAATATGGTCACTTTTTCTGTATCTATATATGTATAATGTGTTAAAAAAAATGTTAATTTAAAAACTCTAGGTGTATTTATTAGCAAATAACTTTCAATATACAATATTTACACTTATAGATAGTAACAGTTCAAAAGTTAATTCTCACTGTTAACTTACAGTATGTGTTCAAACGGCCATCCATTATGTTCAATGTATTTCTGGCATCTCATGAAGAAAGACTTATGTGTATTGGTAAACATGTCTTCAGGTAAACCATTGAGCTCTTCTTGAATTTTTAAGCCATTGATATATGTTAGTTATTCTGTCTTTATAGACATTGTCCAAAGAAGGAATGACATTTTCTGTGAGTTCTTGAATGTAGCTTGCTCTTCTTAATACATCTGAAAGCAATTGTAGTAGGTAGGTCAATATCCCTACTAATTTGATGAATATGGAAGTGTTTGGTTTCTATGCTACTGTCACCTCCACCCCATCCTGTTGCACATCTCAACTTACAGTTATTGGGTGACCCCTTCATGTGTTTTTTTGCTGTAATGAGAAATCATTCAACCCATCTATGGACAGATGGTGTGTATTTATAGAATACTTTGTAGTGATGATGCCTTCCCTCTTACACATTCTGAAAACATACAGATGGCTACTTTTTTTGTTCCATATTTCAACTGAGTGTGCACAATTTATTGTGATTTAAACTTAAAATTTAAAAGTATTTCTATGATATGTAATTGGCTGATTTAAATTTAAAAGTTTTTCTCTGATTAATAAAAACCTTTATAAAAGGAATGTTTTTTTATGGAACACCCTGTATCATAAAAAGATCAGTCAAGTATCATGAATTATACTTTAATTCATTTAAAAATATTGCTTATGTAAAATAAATCCATCTATATAATTAATCAATATATAAGTGCAGTATATTCTTATTTGTTATTTGATTAAAAGAGAGTAACAGTTATTTCAAAGTCAAAATATTAACTGTAACTATAGTATTTGAATATATTTTCATTGTATTTACCATTTAACATAACTATGTATACTAGAATAAATATGTAAACCAGAACAGCTTAATATATTGTATTGTATTATTTGTACAATAAAAAACATTTTATGCATTATATAACACTTTATAACATTTTTAATAATTTTATATAAATTCATACATATATATGTAGTATGTATATATTTATATCCTATGTATGTTTACTTCAGCTTCTTACTGAAGTTATTATTATCAATCAAACAATACTGAAACTAATGATAAGTAGCAAATGTATATAATAAGCACAATACACCAGTTAACTAGAGTTAACTTACTGACTAATCAGAGACTGTCTAGTGTGAGTAATGTGTCAATATGCAGAATGTCATGTTTTGAGACAAGTACTGAATTTTAATAACAATGTCATGACAACTTTTCATACATGTATCCTTTTTCCTTGTTGTCATCACAACCTTTCCACTGCTACTTATCTATGTACATTCATTCTTCTTCATCGATTTTTATCTTCACCCACTCTCACTCTGTTGCCACCTTACTTACACTAGACAGTCTCTAATTACCAATCATATTAAAATTATTTTACATCTGTTGTCTATTTTGTACTAAGCATATCAATATGGCAATGGATATTGCTTATTATAATTGTATTTTATTATAAAAATAATTATATAGATCTATATCTTGTGATTCCAATTAATATTTGAATAAATTTCAATATCTTTAAAAATATTTTTTCAGATTTTAAAATGTTATCTTTATAAAAAAATGATTATTTAAAAAAATATGTATCTGGTTTTTAATTTCAAAATTTTATTTGTATTAAATAAATCAAGATATTTTATTTTAATTAAAACTCATGTTGCAAAACAGGTCACAAATGTTTTACTATAATATATCACAACTTTAAGTATGTCTCAAGATAATATTAACATATTTCATGTTATATTTGTTTATTAAAGTTTTATGTTAGAATTATATTTCTAGTATAATTAAAAAAAATACATATTACATATAATTATATATAAAAAATAAATTTAGCAAAGATAAGTTACTGATTTTCCATTTGTTTCTATTTTATGATTTTCTTTAATCAACTCTTTATTTTGATATATAAATTTATTTGTAAAATTTGAGATATTTTATGTGGATTATCATTTTAGAAATAATGGAATAATCTACTTATAAAAAACATCTATATATGTATTTATCCATATTAACGGAAATACTAGCATATTTTAAAATATTTTCTATCTGGGTGGACTGATATTGGTAAGTGTATTTCATAAGCAAATACAACTTATATATTGTATTGAAAATATATTAAATACCCAAAAGTTAATATAAATATTTAGTTTGTTACACTATATACTTGTCAACTTATTAATTAATATAGTTATATCACAAAATATTTGTATTAACATTTACTTTTAATTGAGTGAATCACTTTGTTTCTTGGATTTGAAATGCTTGCCTCAATGGATGCATGAATTAGAAATTTCATAAATTTTAATTGCATTACATAAATACCATTTCCATAAGTGTTTTATGTATCTGAAACTGTTCTACTATCCTGTATATAATACAGAGATTAAGTCATTCTTAAAGCTATTTAGGGCCACTAGTTAGGGTTAGGGCCTACCTTAAATATAGATAATTCACCAGTTAAATTCCTAGTGTATCCTAAAATGTAAAATTATCACTTTTCCATTATATCTTAAACAACAATAATAAACAACAGTAAAAGTGGTATTCACTATTTATATATGTTATATATATTTCCATTTGGCACTTTATGCAGCCAGCAATGACCTCCTGTCTTGTGGAAACGGTGATGATCAATGTGGAGGACTTTGCTGAGACCTTCCTCACCTGTGCCACATGCCTCTCGGGTTTTGACACTGAGAACCACGCCGCCAAACTACTCCCTTGCTCACACACCGTCTGTCGCACCTGTCTTCGTAGACTCATCGAAACAGGTGGAGGTGGCAGTGGTGGTGGTAGCTCGGGCGGTGGTAGCCAAGCTAGTGGGGTTGCTGGCGCCACTGTCGGCACCGCAAATACCCCCACAACCAGTTCCACCACCTTCCGTTGCCCGATCTGCCGGGAGGGAATAATGGTGCCATCTGTGGGTGGGGCGAGCGCATTTCCTCCTGCCTTCATTGTTAACCAGTTACTTGATCTACTGGCCAATCAGCGGAGAGATAGAGTGCCGAGATGCTCCCAGCATCCTGGGCAAGAGTTGCTCTTTTGTGAGACCTGTGACACAGTTCTCTGTGCCCAGTGTAATCAAGACGGCGCCTGTGTGAGAACACGCCCACCTGATGATGTCACTCTACTCCAGGAAGGTAAGTAAATACGTTAAGCTCAGCACATTCAATGCTCTCAATTAGAATGTTAATAGTTTATTTATTTTATTTCAGTATTTAATTAAAGAAATAGTACAAATTTTGTATCAATATTATAAAAATATATAAATAAAGTATATCGACTGTTGTGCATGGCTACTAACACTTTTAGAATATGAAATTGTTTTAAAATTCCACGAATGAAATTTAATTATAAAAGATAAATTTGTAATGAATGTTTGGGTCCCAGTGCCGTAGCGTGAATTTTTACTGAGGAGGGGGAGTGTGGCTACCACTTTTATTCGAGCTTATATAAATGAATACTTATGAAATATGTAGTAAAAAACTGGGACACTGAGCAGAGGGGAGACGCGCGCCACTATTGAGGCTATGACACTGCTCGTAAAATTGTGATATATATGATTTGATAGGTGAATATATAAACAACGAATGATGATACTGAAAAATATTAGGAAATATTATAAATCATTCTAGTACAAATTTTATTGTATAGTATACATATTATACACTTCCTGATATATTGTTTTTTTCTCAATATTTATCATAGATTTAAAATTACATTGATCGATTTATAGTAGCTATTCTTTAAAACAAACAAACAAACAAACAATATTCAATATTTTCAATTTCATGATTCTTTTTTATACTATATTTAGATACCATAACTTCTCTTTACAAAACTATCTTTAATCTTCCTAAAGAATCATATGTTAAGCGTAATTTATGTATAATGTAGGCGGGAGCACATACAATCTAAAGAATAATTTCTTAAAGTATACCCAATGCTCTTTGTAAACGACGCACTATTGTATATTCAATATACTTACGCCTACACTTATTGTACAATGTGATGTGATTGGAAACCGATATTATTGTCGGTTTTCTGAGTTTCACTCTCTTGTTTGGGTGCTAACGCTTATTACTTTACTATGTGTTTGTACGTTCATTCAATGCTCTTCCCTTTATTTTTTAGCTCATTTCTGTTACTGTATACATAATAATCGGTATTAAAATGTATTGCAATCATGTAGTTTAAAGTCAGATTTATTTGATCTTTGAATCAAATCCTATTTTTTTGACACAAAAAGTTCTAAACCGTATAATTTCCTACTAGTTATAACAGTTTATAGCTGCATATACATACAATGTACATTGATTAAAATTGTACTGTCGTTCTAAATTGATTTTTATTATGTATAGATTTATTCTACTTTTTTCTAACGTGCACTTCGAGAAATGTATATTTAAAAATACGTTATTCTTAGTTTTTATAATACATTTTTTTAATGAAATGCATACAAATATTTTTAAAGTCATTGATTATTATTTAATTTCAAATTTAACATAGTATTTTATATGTTTAAACACCAACCACTTGTCCAGAAAACCATTTTAGATAAAATATGTTTTACATGCATAAATTTAATTATTTTATTTGATAACTTATTTGATAACTTATTGGATAATAATACATACATATATATATATATATATATTCGTAAGCACAATTTTGGACTTAAAATGACATTGTTGAAATATTTCATTTACAAGAAAATTTAAATATACTTTTTGATTGACACCTCTCCTCTCAATTAGCAGACCTCGTGACATTTTAGTAAAAACTGATTCATTTATATACATTATATTCATAGAAAATTATTCTCTAAGTGTAAAATGTCTGTTTGTATTATATATATTTGAAATAAATGCCATCCTTGAAACACTCCAATTACAAGTATACAAAAATTCCGTTTGTATTAGATCTCGTTAGTGAGGAACGAACCAGTTCCCGTGTGAGTGTGGTCTCAGGGGATCACAATGTTGTCACTCTCAGTGTTGCCATGAAGCGCTGCTCCGAGATGGGCACCTACAAGGCGCAGATGTGTCTCCAGAGACTCGATGTGGCCTTCGATGCTGTTCGGGGCGAGATGCAGAGGCTGGAAGAGGTGACATCCGCCTGCCTCAATGTGAGTTTGTGCTTTAACTGACTCCCCTTGCATAAAACACCCATACATTAATGTGAAAAAGTCATTCCATTTATTTTTCTGGTCGTTACACTGAAAAATACATGTGTTCACAAAAGCTTGCTGGTCATCAATGAAAACAACACAATTGTTTTTGCTTTTAAGTTAAAAAATATAAACTGCTTCTGCTGTTTGGTTTCTGGTTTGAGCTACTAATCATTTTGACTATAGGGTATGGCATAACATTTATTGAAGTACATACATTTTATAATAATCTTTCATACTTAGTTTTACTCAATCTGTTAGTTTTATTTATTTAGTTCTGTTTTAAATTTTCTATCTTACTATATGCACTGCAAAAAAAGAAAGCATATGGAACACATAGAACGCATGCGGAAACACATAGAACGTATGCGTTATGCAAATTCTATGTGTTCTCAATTTTTCTATCCGTTCTCTATGTGTTCCCAATTTTGTTTATCGAATTTTGGAACACATGTTCTGCCAGAACGCAAAAAATGTAAGCATTCCCAACTTATGCGTTCCCGATTTATGTTTTCCAAATTTTCGCGTTCTACAAATTCTACAGCCTGTATTTTAAAACCTTCCACTACAGACAAGAATTTAATTTGGAGGTGTGGCGTGACCATTTTATCTTTAATTAGTAATATAATTCCGACAAAGTATCCACTCTTTTCTCCTTTCCTCTTCTACCCTCATGACCCTCAAGAAGCCCTCTGTTAATCTTCAAAACAGCATTTAAAAACACCAACGAATAAGTAAAAATTACCGATGACTTTTTTCATTTTCCGACTAAAGTATCAAATGTTCGGTGTCCAAATCTCCAAATTGACTTAATAATTCTTAATATAGTTATAATTTTGTAACTATAATAATAAATTATAATTATAATCAATACTATAATCATAATTTTTAACTGCAATATACATGTATATTTTGATATATTATACTTTATTCATCTTACACGATCTTATTACCCACCAATGTATTTAGTATAAATTGAGTGCACTCATTAAAGATGTATTGGTTATTTTCCTTTGAACTTAATATTGTCGACATCTTGCTTTTAAATGAGAATAATGCATATAGTAGCTAATTCTTATAGGTCCTCTGTATCCTAATATGTATATTTTATTATTTTGACCAGTATATAACAATGAACGCTTTCACAATACCTGCATTAATGGGTGCAATTTTTTAAGAACTATTGAAATCAGAAGTGGAACCAATTTCATTAAAATATGTCGACCTTATGGGCGAGGTGTTATAAAAAAACCAATAGTCGAGTTTTTTTCTCATCTCCGGTTTAAAACCTTGGTCGAAATGACTCCGACTAAGAGTCTGGTTTTCTACCTTGATCGCAGAAAACCTGACTAAAGTTACAGATTTTATATGGTGTGATCAAAAAGAAGTTTTCTGAGACCACCGTTTAAATATAGGTAAGTCGTTTAATTCAATAATAGAAGACCGAGTCACATAGCACATCAATCAGGGAGCCCATCCCTTGATAGACTGTTTAAATGGATGAACTATACCTACCTACAAATAACATTGTTATCGCAGCATCCGTTTGTAAAGCTGTAAATTAAAATAAAAAATCTTGGTCAACTTTTAAACGACCCAGGTCGATTTCGTCTACTGTAAAAAACAATGTTATAAAGTAAACATGCTAATAAGCTTATTTAAATGTTATTCATTTTACTAAATCTTATATCATTAAATAGCACTCCTTTCATACTTCAAATAAATTGTAATCATTCATAATATTGAATTAATTAAAACTATTAAAATCACAATAGTTAAAAAAAACTAGGGGGTACACCTAGTCGGAAATTGTGTACCTTGAGTCAGGTTAAAAAACCCCAACCTCGGTCGTGGTCGAGGTGTTTTAACCCGCGACTTATTTTGATCACATCAAAAAATATCAGGGCTTGGTAAAAAAACCTCCGACCAGCTTTGATTCCCTCACCCATTGTGGCAAATCGCCACTCTCCCGTCTGGTCCAAGGTAAGCAGTCCGCATTAAAAATTCTGAAACCGATTCCATAGAAATGTAGGCCCATCTCGATAGCAACTATCAACTTATGACCGATGTCTGCAACCTAGCTTCCGAAGTAAGACACAGTTGCCTTTCTGAAACTATTTTAAACATTAAAAAATAAATGTTGTAACTATATACATACTACTGTCGAGTACTAAAAACTTCTATAAGTGTATATTTTAAAGTAAACTAAATAAATATATATATTTTTAATTCTATGGCGATTAAAAGGATATAATATTTTAAATATGTACATCTATTAATTAAGAATTTCTTTAAAAAATTTCAACTATTGAATATTAAAAAATAGAATACTAATTATTGATAAGAAGTAAGTTTTAAAAATCTTGAACATTTGAACATTTATATTTATAACAATTAATTTAGTATCGATAATTACAATAAAATATTTCGTTTATGTATGTCATACTTTTAGCACAGATTAATTATACTGTTGTAATATCAAAAACGAACAAAAAAATATAGCTTATGTATTGACATATTCGCAATTCTGAAAGAAAATGAATACAAATTAATATAAGAAATTAAATACAACAAATAGTAGACGTCTATTACTTTCGATGGAATGACAGTAATATTATTATTAAAAGTACAAAGAAGAATAGTCCCATAAAATAGGTATCATTTATTTACATAAAACTGTCGAATGAGACTAAAAAGTAATGAATAACATTTCCACTAAAATATTGATGTCCTGTCACTAGACTATAAAGTCAAATATTTGTTCGTAAAAATGATCCAAAAAGCACCAACCAGCAGCTGTTTACATCAAAGCGTGTTTGTTCAATTCAGATATAGTTGCGTAAGCTCTCATCCAGACGGCTTGCTTCATTCAGAGTTAAGGTATATTACGTTACAAAGTAGGTAAACACACCTCGCTTTTCTCTCCAGACAAAAGACATTCATTATAGTTAGTATAAGTCGGCGGAGATCAGCTTATGCACCCATCACAGCTGCTCTTACACACTTCAGCTTGTACTTAGTTATACCTGGTTGCCCTTAGAGATGCAGCTTCTTGACCAATCATGACAGGTAGTTCTTCACAACATAATATAGTTGTATATATTAATAACCTTTTGTGTATACCTACACTAAATATCGAACATAAATATTAACAATATATAATCGAAAGTTATTCTTAAATGTCAAGACGGTGGATATTTCGGTAAGTCTCTTCCATTAAAAACACTCAAGGTAGACAGTCTACTGTCAGTAATCAAACATGTCATGCTACATGGGCCCGGAGACGCCACAGCCCTTTGCGGTGATCTCTGAACACTATCGCCGAGAGCTCCAGTTCGCCAAAGAGGCGGGAGAGGGCAAGGATCGCGCCAACCTCTTCAGCCTTGGTCCGGTCTACAATCGCAATCTCTGCGATACCATGCGAAACTACGGCAACATCGATGTCGACAACCGCGTCTGCTACGTGGGTGCCGAGAAGGGCTCAGTGGTCGAGGAAATGTCCGATCAACTCGGCCTTATCTATCCGGTGGAGCACGTGGTGGCAGGGAAAACCCTCTACGAGGACACAGCCGTGGAGTCGCGTACGATTCCCGTCAAGATGGTCAACATCGGCGCCGAGGAGTACTTTCAAACGGCCGCAATGGAATGTCGAGCCAACGCCGGGCAGCCCATTTACGATCGAATTGTTGTCCGCGACGCCATCGAATTTATCGAGAATCGGCCGCGCTTCTTCGCCAACGCGATGACCACGCTGGAGCCGACGAACGGGGTGATGTTGATCTTCCACCGACCGAGCAAGGTCCTCACACTTCCCTACTACACGGAAGCCAAGCAGAAGATTGCCGAGCACGATGTAGACTTCATGGCGATCATTGAGGAGCTGACGAAGCTCAAGCTGGACATAGAATGGGATGTAAGTTTCTGGCTTGATATTTGTCCTTCTCGCTCATTGTAGATTTGAGAATAATTCATTCTGTAATAAAGAGGGTTCCCGAGAACAGCTAATATAGCTAAGGATTCATATTTTACGCAAACATTTATTAAATAAAATATATATCCATTAGTGCATTGTTTTAGATGATGCAATGAAATACAAAATACAAATAAATATTATTATGTGTAACATAGTTCAAATATAAACATGTTATATTTTGAAAAACACAGAACAGGGCCGTAGGAATGTCTATTATTTTGGAGGGGCTCATTCCCAAAAGGCGCCAAATATAGGTTCCCAGAATGTGCGTTATTAGTATTAGGCGTTTATTTATTGAGAAGTGGAAATCAAACAGCATACGGAAAGATATTGAGCAGTTATCAACAGAGCATGAAAAAGCTATAAACACTGGTCTAGTTTATTTCTTCGAATTATAAAATCAATATAAAATTTTAATTA
>JAYRBW010006419.1:0-13626 GCA_036023295.1 Invenusta paracnida
GTCTTCGTTGAAATTACAAATAAATATAAGAAATGAATTCTACAATTTTTTCGATGAATTTTAATATATATTTTAAAAATGTATACATTCAAAACACATGAGTCGTTTCTCTATGTGTACTCTATGGTATACACAGTATATCTAAAGACCAAGCGCTCTATATTCTATATTTAGTAATATACTCACCAGCCGGGGCTGGGATGAGGGAGGGGAGCGTGCCATTCTGCAGCTCATCGCACATCTCGGCGATACTCTCACTGTAACCGCCACCACAATCATCCACACTCTCGCCAATCAGTTTCACCTTCCACACGCGGTGGGGTAGGAAGAAGTGGTCGGACGGAGGCACCGGCAGAGACCGGCCACCCAGTAGAACTGCACTGCCACCAGCCGCCGTGGAGTCCTGGCCACCACTACTAGCCTCCATCAGACGGTTGGCGATCTGAAAAGAGGGGAACCACCATACCAGTCAACTAAGAGTAGAACAAACAAACCAAGATGCTGACATTTCAATGTTTAGGCCACGCACCTGTGCGAAGACGGATTTGTTGGGGTCCATGTGTCTAAGCGGCGCCGTGTAGCTCTGATCCACGCCCAGCTGTCCCCTGAGCCTACGCACGCCTGCCCCTCCGGCCCCGGTGTCATTGTGGGCTCGGCCCAGCTCCGTGACCAGAAGGCCGGCGGGGGTGCCCGCTGAGGCCTGTAGACGGTTCACCTTGATTTCGGGGCCATGCTGCCGGTTTCGGACCATGCTCGACTGGATCACAATGCGGAAGGCCGCCTCCTGTGCACGAAGGGAGAATATTTAAGTCTCATTCAAGCGGTAAGGTGCTCATACAGATTGAGCTCCTCCCTACAATAACATAGTAATAGTGTAGAGATAATGTCTAGCATACACGATTGAAGAAGGGTAGATACGATTTACTCAAATAAAAGATTCAATATCATCAACATGTTTTATTCAATGTAAGAAATTACCTGATTACCTGATTAATAATTAAGTTTCACACATTTAGTCCAGAAAGGTTGCATAAAGTATGCTATCACCAGTTTATCTACCAATAGTACTGCTAAATAAAATATACAAAATATGTTTACGTTACATGACATACAAAGTTAGAAATGGAACAATTTATTATACAGGATGAAAGTGAATCATTTAAGGATTCTGTTCATTGCATAAGCAATTCTAATGTTCCAGATGCTCCCAAACGAACCTTAGCATTGGGAAGTATAACACGTCTAATGCCCCTTCTAACATCGGCGTCTTCATCGAATGTGAGCAGGGTGAGTTGACTGCAGAATAGGTCTGAGAAGTGGTGGAGCAGCAGGAACCGGTTTCGGATGGCCAA
Source organism: Invenusta paracnida (assembly GCA_036023295.1). Classification (NCBI taxonomy): domain Eukaryota; kingdom Metazoa; phylum Platyhelminthes; order Proseriata; family Coelogynoporidae; genus Invenusta; species Invenusta paracnida. Next base: position 1,353 of record JAYRBW010006419.1, read on the forward strand.
GAGTGGACGATCCCGCAGTCTGTCCAGCTCCAGTGGCACCTCTTGTCCAGGCAGCACTGGTGGCGACACTGCTTCACACTCCGCTGTCGTTGTAGAGGCCGTGTTGACCAGCTGAGAGACGGTCACTGCCCTGCTAGATGAGGTGCTCGAGGACTGCTGCTGGTGTTTGCTCGACGAGAACCAGGCGAGGGTGTGTGCTGATCCGCAGGCCACGCGGTTGATTCGGATCCCAGCCAGGGCGGTCACGACCCGGGGCCGATTGATGGCGTTTGTTGAACCGTCTCCCAACTGCCCTTCGTCGTTGTCGCCCCACACGAACACCTCGCCTGAAAGTTTGCCGATCACCCAAACATAACAAATAATTAATCGCATGTACATAAATAAATTGACATGTGAACAAACACATGTATCTAGTATATTATTATGATCAAATAGCAACAGATGAAATTAACAAAGATAATGTCATTATTATTGTGTTATAAATAATTAATTAATTATTACTCAAGCAAAAAAATGTAGTCAGCTAACGAAAAGCCGTAACTATGAATTAACAAAACTGATTTTCCTATCTAATATTGGCTTCTGATATCAAAACTGATTTTATTCCGTCAACGACGAAGATGTTATTGTGCTGTTTTGTCTCTATATTCTAAGAACTCTGGGTCATGTTTGGATGCGGGAAACACAACAGAGCAATATTGGACGCCACACATTCCCTTCGCATCAGAAGAATGGGATAAAATCTGCGATTTGTTTACACATCCAACTCACAATTTAGAAATTTAACGTTGTTAGAAGATTTTAAAAAATCAACTAAAGATTTCGGTTTGTTCTATTGAAGATGTAAATAAAGAGTTGACTTAAATATTCAATATTCAATTCAATTGAGCTGAGTTAGTTGTTTTAGCGCAGGTATATTATAATATTTCTCAACCGGTAATAAAACTGCAAAAATAAATGCCCTCATTTAAATGTTAACATGTTAGATACTTTTATTAAACTATACTAAAGTTTCGAGAATAAGATAAAGCACATACCGGAATCGGTGCAGGCAATACAGTGCAGACTCCCACAGGCAATGTCCACCACAACCTTCAAGCAAAGTCTCTGGACCCGTTTGGGTCGGCGCACATGTTCATCCTGGCCATGGCCCAGGCGATGGTAGTCACCCTTGCCCCAGGTGAACACCGCTCCCGTCCGAGTGAGCGCCATGCTGAACTGGCTCCCGCACTCCACTTTTATCACGCCCAAACCCTACCACACACCAAGACAGAAAGGTATAAGATTTATAAGACATTTACATAAGATTACAAAAACGTATGAAAGAAACGTTCCACATATAGTGACACGTAAGCCATGTTTAGGGAGAACTACAGAGTTGACAAGTTATGTTATAACAAAGAAACTGATGGTTAATTCAGAAACACTTTATAGAAATGGCAGGAACTTGTGACTATTTATCTTCATCCACGTGAAACAGCCCAGGACTTGTTACAACACAGTCTTACCAATTATTAAAACATACAATTAGGTAATTACAAATAATATATTGTCAGCCTTGAACATGAATCGGAATGTTAATAAATAATGTATGATCCCAATTTGCCTTGGCAGTCGAGAAGAGGGAGGGACTCACATGGAGGGTATCAATGGGCTTGGGGGTCTTGCAGACATCGGAACCACCTCGACCGAGCTTGCCATAGTCGCCGTCACCCCAGGACCACACCGTATCATCCGAGGTGATGCAGAGGGTCTGAGCATCTCCACTTCCGCACGCGACACAGGTCACCTGATAGCCCGTGAGAGCGTCCACCAGTTTGGGTCGCATCTGCTCCTCTCCGTCCCCATGACCCAGGCGGCCGTATCGACCCTTGCCCCACGTGTATAACTCGCCCTGGAGGTAGGTCATGAAACCCTCTGTTAATTCCTTCAAAGATATTTACTAATATAATTTTTTTTAGAAACCACAACACATTTTTTTAAACTTATAATTTACAATATAATAAAACTATTACAATATACTTGCGAATGCATAGTTTTATTTTAAAAAGACTGTCTTTCTTCCATACTTCACTCTTCGAACGGATTAGATAATTTGAAGACACGCATTTTCATTGAATTAGTTTGACGAACTGATTTGTCACATTAGACGCAGCTTAAGGAAGTATACAGAGATTGAATAAAACAAAAAGGTTACAGTATTTAATATTTATTTGTTTCTATTCCATTAACATTTCAATATCCGTATATTTTGTATAATTTAATAATCCGTTTAACCAACGCGTATTATTTTCTACAACAGACAGATGAAATACTTTATTCATAAACAATAGTTTGAGTTTAAATTCTCAATAATTTCGTTTTGAGATTATTTTCATTTTCGAGTCTAATCAAAATACGGTTAGCTACTATTTTTTTAAACGATTTTTCCGTAATTTATTCCTCAAACAAACTATGAATGTTTCATCTGTGGATCCTGCAATGAAGAGAGGATCACCTTGATCGAGATAGCGGCACTATGAGAGCCCCCAGCAGCAACATCCTTTATCACGACACCTTTGAAGAAGTCCACGAGACGCGGCCGGTCCAGTGTTTGTCGGTTCCCATGACCCAACTTCCCGTCCTCACCCTCGCCCCAAGTGTAGACCTGGCCGGTACTCGTGAGCGCCAGACAGTGCTTCCCACCGCTGTTCACCGCCAACTTCACCACCGTCACTTGCTGCAGACAGTCCAGCATCACCGGCGTCACCACTGAGTCGGTACCACCGATGCCCAAACGCCCGTTTGCTCCATAGCCTACGCCAGTCATTCATTTACCAGTGAGAGAGAGAGAGAGAGAGAGAGAGAGAGAGAGAGAGAGAGGGGAGAGATAGGGAACAGAAAAATAGACCTTTGTGGAGAAAACACTCGACTTGGATAAAAAAACAAGGTTTCCACTTTTGGCGGTTGTTAATAAGTTGATCATAAATCAATAATATGTTAATGTTAAATATTAATAATGCACATTTCAAATGACAATGGGAATTAAGTAAAATATGCAGTTAGCTAAATATAAATGCAACAAAAATACTTTTGCGTTTGAGGAAATTTACTATTCGTAAAATTCAGGTCAGTAAATGAGAGCGATTATTGCTGACAATTATTTTGAACGCGAATTTACTGGGGATATTGATTGCATTGCTGCTGAATGTTTACACCATCGATTCAAGACTTTTCAGCAGAGGTTGTTGAAATACACATTGGTATAATAGTAACTATGGTGAATGCTTCTTTTACCTTCCTCTCATATTTTGATTTTCATGGACAAATTATAAATAATAATATATTAAATTGCCACTATATAGTGTGTATGGCAGGAGTAAGAGTATGAGACATTTACTTGTGGCCTTACCTGTGGCATACACACGCCCATCCACGGTAACAATGAACAGGCTCTGTTCTCCACCAATCAGCTGAACAGGTCGAAGGGAACTCAGATGATCGCAGGGCATGGGCACCTTCACTTTGGAACCGTCCACCCCACCCAACTGTCCTCGGTGGTTGTGACCCCAGCCCCAAATGTGACCGCTTCCACCGGGCCAACAGAGCTGACGAAAACGAATATTAAGTCATGCACGGTAAGCTTAGAGAAAAATAATGAACAATATTATTGAGCATCACTTTGTATAAATTATGCTTCCTACAATGATTATTTAATTAAAACACGAAACAAGAGTAACTTCATGTGTCTGTTAGTGGAACTAAAACACAAGAGTATAGCCCATAACAGCACAACACAAAGCTGCTTTTACTTTAGATAAAGCACGATTCATTTACAATTATTGTGTCTTGGCTTATTAGATAAAGTTTCTTGACTGTTGCGCATGTTTTTGGATCGATTTCCCATTGACATAATATTATTACTATAATAGAAACAAAACAAAAAACACCATATTAAGTCATTTTCACCGCAATTCATTTAACATTAAATCACCAGAAAAGTTTGTTGAATACAGAATTTTATGCTTTTCGTGAAAGGATAAGTGAGAAAGAATATTTTGTAAAAATGAAGTTGTCATTATTGTTATTATAAAACAGCCGTTATACTAATTCACTGTGTATGAACTAGCAAGCGTTCATAATACAAATCGCAATTTTAAGATAAATTGGACAACATAAAAGAAGTCAATGTCTAAATTTTATAAACACTGGTTTTAATAAATTTGCCATATTATGTGTGTATGTATTACTAAATACTCGTATTCAGGGGAAACTTGATTGGTAGATAGTTATATCTATTACATAATAATCTACTTTTAATGCAAACTTCACTATGTAGTTCTTGATCATCAATTAATGTTCATCTTACATGTCTGCAAGGCTGCATCAGATCACTTCTGACAATAAGAATGAACTACTAAACGACAAGATGGAAGAGTTACCTTCCAATCATCCGGCCTGGTCTTGACCCAGGTGATAATCTGTTCATCTTCTTCAATCCCAAAGAGGCGAGGGTCTGCATAGTCCGGGACTCCAGCACGATGCTGCCATAAAGTAGAATTTGCTGTCGAAGAAAAGGCCATTGCTTCGTTCTCTTCTGCATCTGGTGTTTCCAACTGCGGCTGAAGTTAGTTTGGGACACAAGAAGCACACTCCTTACAGTCAACAAAATCAATATCTCAATGTATATGAAAAACAGATTTTTATTTCAATATTGTTAATAAGTAATCGAAGGAATAAAGTAAAAATAAAGGTTGTCATAAAATCCTCAAAGGAACACTATCAATGATATTTTCATGGTTAAATAATATTTAAGTAAATTATAATTATTATAGTTTGTTATATCATATTTAAAAAAGCGAACGAGTAAGTAGCAAAACGTGTAATATCTCACCTTGGCATTGAGAGAGGGGGGCAGAACACTCTCCCCTCCTGCTCCAGCACCCCATTCATTGCACTCACTAGCTGCAGTGGCGGCAGGAGTGGCCGGTGTCGCTGTTTGGTCGTACATCTCGGCAAACTTCTCCCTGAGCTCGGCAAGGAAGGCCGGCGGGAAGGGCTTACGAGAAAGAAGAGCGCGTGTTGTGCGCCAGGTCGTGCAGAACCGGCGGAACCAGAGCCAATGCGGCGAGTCGCAGATGACTAGAAGTCGGTCCAGTTGGATGTCGCATGCCAGGATTGAGAGCATCTACAAATCATGAGAGTGTGAGACAGATCACCCATCGAATAAGCACACTAGGAAGAACAACAATTACTTGTATTGATTGTAAATATATGCGCTATTGTCTTTCGAACAAATCACCTTGAAGAAGGCACTATGCGCGAGTTGTTTCCCAGTGCGGACAATAGGCTCCTCATAGGCGTACTGGCGTTGAAGAATTGTGGGCAGAGTCCGAATTAGCGCCGTCAGCGACGTCTCCGTGAGAATACGGGCGTCTCTCCCCGGCTCCAAGCCTTCTTCCCCCTCTGAACACGAGGAACCCGATGGAGGAGGAGAGGAGGAAGCAGCGGCGCTTGCGGTCGTCGAGAACGTGGCTGGAGGCGGGAGTTGCTGGGGGACCCCGCTGTTGCGGTCCACAAGACGCACGGTCCGGGCCAAGAGATCGAAGCGGGGGTTGTGTAGGAGGGCTCGGAGGCGGTGCAGGGCCCACATACGGTCCTTGGCCCCAGCGCACACTGAGGAGGGGGGCACCGCGCCTCCCAAGAGCTGGGCTGTGTAGGCGAGGGCTCGCGAGAGGCGGGCAGCGAGAGCGCTGTCTGCGAACTCGTCCAAGTTGAAGTCGAGCAGATTCTGCAGAAAATAAGACTTTTATGTAACATTTTGGTGTTAAAAGTAAAATTACACAAAAAACTCATACTACAGCAATATTTAAGTTCTATCTTTAAAGATTTGGTGACCTCACCTGAACCAGCTGGACACTGGGTCGCACGAGCACTCCCGTGTCAGTGAGACAGTTAAGGGGAGTGGCCACCTGCTTCATCACCGGATGCACCGTGAAACGCCAGCCCCAGCCGTTGACAGAAGCATCCGACGTAAAGCGCCAGTGAAGCTCACAGCCGGTGACACGCACTTCGTTGGACCAGTGTTCCCGCTCGCGACCCGAGAGTTCAGCCATGACACAGCCTCCCGCGTCCGTGATCACCAGCTGGTCGTGGTGGCGTTCTGTCGCGCATTGTCGGTCGAATTCGATACGCAGTACCTCCGCACCTGAATATACAATATAGCATTGGATAATAAAGCCATTATATAAATGCCAAATCTAGGACAAAAATCAATAAAATACTGGTCTAAGGACGACAACACACCCGGTATCTTGACTGAGCCCTTGATGTTGGCATTGTCGGCATAGGGGTGCGTACTCTCGCGCGTCACCGGCTTACCCCCGCTGCCACTGGCTTCGGCCTCCGCTGTGTCGGTAGAGCGGAGTTGATGGGCCGCTGAGCACAGCTCAATCACACAGATCGAGAGGAGTAGACGGGCTAACTGGTGTTCGTCGGGACTCTTCTTTCCTTCCAAGCCGGAGAGAGGGTTAGCATTAGCTTCACCCCGCTTGTCACCCAGGATGGTGCCAGTCTCTGTCAAATGACGTAATGTACAGGTAGGTATAGGGGGACCAGGGCTATTGTCATTCAGGAAACAGGTGGCATATTTATCGAAATAGTACAACCGGATTCTTATAATAGGTCACTTTATTGCACACATTCAAGAGAAATCACCATTTTGTAAATAAAACATTGATAAAAAGAGTATTTGTTTTAATATTAAACAGAATTTGAACAATGATGCAGAGTTTAATATTATAATATTACCAAAAAGTAATATGCTTACACACACATCAAGTGGCAAATCTAGATTATAAACCACAATACTATAAATAAAGTTAGCAATTATAGAAGTAGCGATATACATTCTTCTAAAATAGAATGGTTAATATAATCACAAATATAGTAATTATTGGCGACTGACAGTGGGAATCACAGAGACAATATAATATACTAATATGGTAATAACATATAATTTTAAACCAGAATTCGCTAACTTAAAAAATATCAATATTCTTAATGACTGCAAAATAAACATAATATATACCCGCGAAGGAAATATCTTGACATAATATTATATGTATCTAAAGAAAACGACGTTCGAAACGGGGGGTTATGTAACAAAGGAAAAGATCCCCTCTCCAGAACTGACTGATTGTCCAAACACCAATAATCCATTTATCTCACCTCTGTCGAAGTGTACGCCCATTCTCGTCATCAGAAGTTTCATGAATTCAATAGGAAGCCGGTCACAGTGACTTGAAGTCGTAAACTCCAAGTAGTTACTACCAAGATTGGAGGCGCCAGTCCAACCCGGAATCCTGCCCGCCAGACACAGTTTCATGAGGTCAACGCATCGAATCACACAGGAGGGTGTGAGCCAATCGCAACAGAGGTTACTCTTTGAATTGCGGACCCCTTTGGGAATCGGTGAGTCCCGATGGTCAGCTGCTATTAGCGTGCTACTGTTGCTCTTTGGGCTTCGTGGAGTAGTCAGAGTGAGCTCGACCTATAAGGCGAATCCAAAGAACAGAAGCAGACTTAGCGCAAGTTTTCATATCAGCCAAGAGTTTTCTGATTTTTCAAAAGTCCGAAAAATCATATTGAATAAAATGTGATTATATCAATTAAAAGTAAACGTAAAAACAATAGAATAGAATATTTACTACGAATTACCAAAATACCATTTTACAAAACATTCCTAATCCTGCTATTAATAAACATATTCATGCAATTAACTAAATTGAATCAACACACAGCCAAAGTGTGAAGCGACCTTGCATTTGTATTCAGCATTCATTTAAAATTACTGAAACTGTCTATTCAATAACAATTAAAATGCCAAATTATTGCCCGCTAACACAAAGTTGTAAATTATGAATAAAAGTTTGAAATTTAAAAACTAATTTCACGTTCGTAGAAACATAAACAATAAAGATTTAAAAAAATTATGTATCATTATGTGCGTATAACTTTTCGAAATATTGGAGAACATTTAATTAATAATTGAACTCATATTGTGAGAATAAATAAGCTTATTTTCGAAAGATTAACAAAAATCAGCTAAAGAACTTTTACAACCCTTAATAAATGATTTTCCGACTTCTTTTCAAAGTGCATATTTTCATGATCTTACCTGATCGAGATCCAGTGTCTGCGGTGCATCTCGACTGGACCCTCTATCCTCATCCCCATCTTCGCCCTCCCACGTAGCCAAACTCGCCTGCTCATTCACGGTGTCCGGAGAGGCGGACTTCACTCCCTGCTCCCCTTGGCAACCTCCTCCAGCGCTCCTGATAGTCGACTGGTCCTGTGACACAGAGTCACCGAGTTCCATCAACAGACGCGATATCGCAAGCCTGGAAGCAGGTAACAAAAAGCAGCTGATAATAGTATTGTGTTCTTTGAATCGCATTAGTTAATCAATAATTTTGTAACAATCACGAAAAGTAAGTGCAAATGGACCATATTTAAAAAAGAAATACTACCAAATTTCGTTATATTACATATTATTTTAATCTAGCTTGTCTATCAAACGTTGGATAAAACTGCGTGTTTTTAGACAAACGGGAGAATAGTTACGATGTAAAAGTATTTCAAAACAAGAAGATAGTGTTATAGGCATAATATAATGTAAGTGCACCGATAGAAGTGGTATTAAATACAGCCTGTCTAACAATGGCGTGCTTTAAACCAATAAAAAGACTTCTTTAATAGATTTGTGAAAGACCATCATTAAACATGTTCATCTTCTTCTCACTCAACAAGCTCGTAAGTTCTTACACCAAAACTTAAACATTGTCATACATTCTAACATTTTGCATGATAGTATAGAACAACTAACGAAACAATGAATTCGTTTATTTAAATCAGAATCATTGCGCCTATTTCATGGAACTATCTATGAAGGAACTATGATATTATGTGGGATAAAATTATTATCATACATATCAGATTGAAAGAATTTAATATTTTCAAATCTTTAAAAACCCCTTTACTCGAATGATTCAACATTAACAGTGGAGGCCACTGAGGAAGCTAATTGCTTTAACGACTAAAATATAGGCCATCTATACTGCAAAATCTATAAAACAAATTCCAGACAAACCTAGCAGCGTTGATCTGAAGCGCACAGACCACTTTATGACCCGCATCCCGTTTCGCTCGGAGACCCCGAAGGCGAGTGAGAATCTTGACAAGGGAAGGCCGGTCCAAGTGATGCCCAGTAACCATAGCAGCGGACTTGCCGTTACCTGATTGATCCTCCAGCTTCACCGGTGTTTTACTACTGGATGGTTCTATTGGTGGAACATTTTAGGGGGAATCATCAAATAAGAGCATTACAATTGTGTGAAAAGGGTTGAAATATAGTTCTGTTTAGTCCTGTTATTATAAAGAGAATTATACACAATAAAAAGTATTATTTTATAAATATTTTGAAGAAAATACGACTAATTTTAAAAGTAATTATCTATTCCATATCAGAATATTTGCGTTTCATTCTATATTATTGATTAAAGCTATCGATGCTATATTAAATGATAACAGTAGTCATCCTGTTCATCAGTTTAAAGGCTTTACTTTCTAGACTTTTGTATTACTTATCTTTTTACAGAGATGGGCGGATATTTGTCGAGCTTATTTACTGCTTGAAGCAGCTTTAAAGTTACAAATTTGAACAGAAAACTGAAAGAAACTTTACAAATTGATATGTAGAGACAATAATATTCCTGCTACTCACCCAGATGCTGCACACCCATGGGATCATGAGGCAGGTCAAATGGCAGCGGCTCAAAGGTGGCCGGTGTGACAGCCAGGGGGAAGGCGTTGGCTGGACAGGCCTCACCTCGGCTACCAGACATCCCCCCACTTCCAGAGCCACCACCACCACCAATAGTTACCCCCAGGAAGCGGGTATTGTGCGAGGACTGGCCTCCCAGCATGAGGGCACCCGAGGACACGCCCACACCGGCACCCGCCGTCCAGGCCACTGAGTGGGAGGAACCACACGCCACGCGGACGATCCGGTGCTTCTCAAGGCCTTGGACCAGAGCGGGAGACCGGTTGACTTCGGTGGATCCCCCTCCCTGCTGTCCATGGTCGTTGTCCCCCCAAGCGAATACCTGCAAGCATTGATATTAGTTTCTTACAAGACTCAAGCAGACTACTTCATAATATTATATTATAAGCGCAGGCATCCGATTATAAACAGGCAAAATCGAAGGAAATGATTCCCAGAATTATGGCAATGAAAGTGAGTTTTCAAATAGCCATTTGTTGGATATTGCTGCTCAAATATAGTGTTTTAGACAGATAGGAGCCTCTTTTATTAATTATCTAGAAGCATAACGTATGAACATTAACTAACACGGCTCTCCATGGACGAGCAATATACGATATTAATGCCTATAAGGCAAGGGAGAACCATCAATATTCATAGAGAAATAGTACATTGGGGAATGATACCTTTCCATCGCTGGTAACTGCAAGACAGTGTAGAGCCCCCACAGCCACGTGGTCAATCTTCTTTCCCTTGAGACCTTCAACTAGTTGCGGTTTGCGAACATGACCGTCAGAGCCGTGGCCAAGTCGGAAGTAGTCTCCCTAAAAGAGTTGAAACAATGAAAAGATGCAAGTCATATTGTTATTACGTTTACTATTGAAAATGACTTCAGTACGTGCACTTCGACAACTTCCCGAGCTCAGAACTACACATGTTTAGGGTATCTAGTTGAATATTATAGCTCTCAATTCTTATCAATGATATTTCCAACAAACTTACCCAACTGTTGCTACCTTTTTAAATTGAAACAATTCACTATAAAAAGCGCCAAGAGCATATCAACGAATACACAGGTAAGTTTTGTATCAGTATTCATAATACTAATTTAATGCGTGAGTATAAACTATGTATTTCTTAAACTAAAAAGGTTATTCTACAAAGATCAAGAATGTGTTGTTTGTGTGGATAATATGTTAATGATTTGCAGATTCTTGTATGTCATTCATTGATAGCTAAGCGATCAATAATAATTGTTATTTATCAACCTTAATGGTTTACATGTCTTCAAATTACATTTTCAAAAAATCCCGTTATTATTCATAGCTAGAAATGACTTAATTAGTTTTAAATTTAAGACAAACGTACTAATCCAATGTCGAAATACGGGAATATAAGATTTTGCAGCACTAAAATATCCAAGAGTTTAAAAATTGACTAAAAGTACTCTTCTACATACCAAACACAAAATGTGACAGTATTTCTTTATTCCATCGATAACCATTTGCTCTGCGGCTTTAACACCAGCATTTATTCCAGCAATTTTCTCGTTTCCTCACTGCTTAGTCAAGCTTTTCCATCTGCTTTCATTCTAACTATATCATCTCGAGACTGTCCCTTGATAGGAAGATTGATTCAACAGACTTGGGCACATGCAGTACTCCACCGCTCCTCGCTCCTGATTATTGCAGCATTAATTGTTTGTTAATTGAGAAATCGTGCTCAGCAACTGCTTTTCCACGAGATAAAGACAACCTTGACTTTGCAAGAGATACAATTTGGGGATAGCGAAAGCTATCCTCATCATCTTAAATAGAGCCAACTTGGTTCTAGCACGCATCTTGTCGAGCAGAGCGATCATAGCGCTTTTCCTGCCAATCAAACCCGATTTTATTGTTGTTTTGAGAAGATTTGTTTTGTTCTAATAAACTTAAAACTCCCTTTGAGGAACTCTTTAGCGATTTGGAGGATCTCCTCGAGTTTGTAGGATTTTCGCATTCCACCATTCCTTCTTCTTTATTGATATGCCTATAAACTTATTATTATAATCATTTAATTTTACGTATTGATTAAACATTTCCCAAATATATGCTTTCTACTCAAATTAATTTTTATTATGATTTTATATACACGATTTTTACAAGTTAGGATTCAGGCTGGAGTTTTACAATAATTTTAACACCATCACATAATAATAGAGAGAGACATCATTTATTAGTTTTTAAAACACAGAATATGAAATATTTTAGTTTCCAGTGTTATTCTTTGAACTTTAGGATTAGCTTAAATTTTGAAAATCTGAGAGAGACAAAGAACAGTTATTATAATTGTTTATTGCAATGCGATAAATAGAAATTTCACCACAACACGGGAATGCATCGAGAGAGAGTGACAGAGAGAGTGACAGAGAGAGAGAGAGAGAGAGAGAGAGAGAGAGAGAGAGAGAGAGAGAGAGAGAGAGAGAAAAGCTTA
>JAYRBW010006430.1:0-13624 GCA_036023295.1 Invenusta paracnida
CTTCTCTGATTGGATGATCAGTTATCTGCTGATCTGAACTCACCATCTTATCAGCTGTTATTGTATGTTTATAACTGTATTGCTTATCTTGTTATTTTCATATTTTCTACTCACTTGATAAGGGACTGTTGTAGTTCGAAAATTTGTGTAATATAATTTCATTCTTTCTACGCAGCTTGTGCTTGTTTTCTTTTTTATTATTCTATGTGTTAATAGTTCTTACTAACTGTCATGTACTGTCATGAATTATAGCATACAAAAATATGTAGTATGCTGACATTTATATATACTTTTTCATATGTATAAACCTTCATATCGGTACCACTTTTGAGTAAGGTCAATCACATTGGTTTGTTTATCTGGGTGTAACATAGTAAACAGTGTCAAACATCAGTGTTTTGATTACAACTATTCAATCTAAATTTATGTGATTTATCAATTGTTCTAAAGTAAATTTATTAATTTTCTTTATATCACAGAATTTTTTTCTTTATAAGCGGACATAAGGTTTATTCTTTATTCTATGTACTTAGTATCAGCAAATGTCACCTAAACTGGAATCTCTGACACTAATAAGTTACATAGATAAGATAGGGGCTCTAATGGTGTTATTATGTTGCGTGTAACGATATCTCCATGAGGGACCTCATTATAATACGTTATTTTTTTAAAGTAAGATAAATTCCATTAAAGATCCAAGTCAATGCACTTTAATTGTCGGTACATCCTCTTTCGTTTTACCTGTTAATTTTTTTCAATTTCAATACTTTTCTAAATTGTTTTGTTTATATTACACCAATAATTCACGAAAAAAATTTATCATTAAACTGTTTCTTTGTATTCCGGATGAAGTTTCTATTTTCATATTATTTAAAGTTTTGACAAATACAGCTTATGGCGGTGTACTAATTCAAACATTACTTGCCGTGCAATTCCACAGGCACTTCAAGATAAAATCATGGAACAGTCGTTTCTACTGGCCCAGGGCCAGATGATGGACTCGAACGTCCTGGCTGAACTGCACACACTGATGGAGGAGTTGACTCGGCGGGCGACGCAAGCGGCGGCCGTTCAGCAGGCTAGACGACAGCGTGAGGCTGAGCTGCAGCACATGGTCGTAGAGAAGGGGGTCCTAGACTTCGACTATGGTGACGAGAGTAGTGAGGAGGGCAGTGGGCCGACAGTAGCTGAAGATGTCAAGCCCAAGACTGAACCTTCCGACGAGTAAGTGGAGTAACAAATAAGTACAATATCCAAACATAGTAATAACAAAAGGTCTTTCTAGAAGGCTGCCTTATGGTTCATAGAACTTTCCCTTTTAGAAACATTAGAAGACAACAATTCCAGACATTGTAACCTTACACATTTTAATCATGTCATAAACACTTGTTTAGAGATTGGCTGCATTTGTATGTGTTTTTGTGGAACATATTGCTACCGCCTTAATCTCTAGGATACAGGCATAACTATCCAACTGGCTCCGTCAAGAAAAGTGCAGCAGTACCACACGCCATTTCCGTGAGTATAATCTGAGTGTAGCTCATATTATGTTCCAGATGGAAAATGTGTTCCTTTCAGCTCGAAGTATTTTAACTGGGCGGAGCAATCTTATTTGTATTAGGTACTTGTTTTCTTATTATTTTATACACTGGTAAAAAAGAGACTACAAACAGATATGAACTGATAAAGGTTTGATCGTGTTGATTTCGACGAACAGTACTTGATGTGGTTACTGCTTAATAGTATTTTTTATAATTCTACATTTTTAATATTTAATATAAAATTTAGTTGGTTATTTCAATATTTGTGGTAGGTATTAGTTACTTGCAGTTCTTGGTATATCTATGTATTATTTTGTACATATTCTTATTTTCTTCAGATTTGTAACGAAGCGTATTATTTTCCTTTTAACATGATAATTACTAGTTGTTTACCCTTTAAAATTCCATACGTTTAAGTTTGTTTAAACGTATATTATAAATAGTTTATTTAGTTATTGAATTAAAAATTGTTTACCACCATCTCTCTCAGAATTGTAATTGACCTGGATTTGGTCGCTCAGTTGGAGCAAATGACGGAAACACTGGCGCAGACACGCGCTCTTCAGGAGGAGTTACGAAAGGCCCGAGAACTTCAGCAACAACACTCAGCCTCCACTGTGAACAACAGTGTCATTGAAGATCCACTGACGGCCACTCACGATCAAGACTATCGTAAGCTGCCCCAAATTGTCAGTGGACCCAGCAGCTCTGCTGTTGTGCAGGATCAGCAGGCAGTGAGTGTGGGAAGTCTGGTACGAGCTGCGTCGACACCTACTCCACCCGCACCTGCTGTACAGGCACCACCATCGAAAAAGATGCTAGGGATGCAGGTATGTTTTAAAATTTTCCGTTTGTGAATTAAGGAAATTAAACTAAAATTACTTAATAATATCTCAGAAAACTGTAACTGTAAATACAGTTAACCTTACCAGAGAGTAATAAAATATTGCTTCAAAAATAATTTTTCTAAAATGTTACAATATGTACATCAGTTTTAGATATACATGTGGTCAATTATCTAAACATGCGGGGCTGATAGTTAGCTCATGCAAGCATCTTTCGTATAGTAGGTATTATATTATATATTTTCCCCGATCAAATACGGACGGACGACAGAACAAATGTGTCTACGTCAGATCAAATAGAGACTATTGATATTTGAATTTTTAAATCGCGTATTTCGTCAGACCAAATGTTGACAAGGCCATATCAAATGCGTCCAAGCAAAATTATATAGAAGTTATATAAATGTTTACTGTGAGTTATAAAATATTTATGTATTGTGGCATCTTTAATTATTAAGCCTTTTGTATATAAATACATATAATATTGTAAACAATTATCTATATTGCAATCTATAATCTAATTTAATTCAAGTCAATCATTATAGGGGCCAATAGATTACCATCTTCAAGCACGTACATAAATGCAAATATACATTTATCTGCTGAAAACATCTACACAGCAACTAGTCTCCAATGAATTATAAAGTGTAATATAATATTTATAAACTAGAGATTAATTAATTATTAACTATAGAAAATGAAAATAGTATTTATAGTTAATTGCTGTAGCAAGTAACATAGAAAATAACATAGTATTTATAGTTGATTGCTATAGCAAATATCGTCAGTCTATCACTGCAATACGAATAACGGGAAGTTATACTTACAGCTATAAGATAAGATCTAATCCTCCCCATTGCTCTAATCCTCCCTATTTCAAATTTAAATTGTTTTAAAAAATTCAAATTTATAATTATGCTCACACTATTAGCTAGCAACCGATATGCTGCACACAGTCATATAAAGTAATTTAACTCGAGATAACCGAACTAGTGTTTATTTCTTGTAGCATTATAAGATTATTATTATTATTGCAGCGTTATTATTCTTATTATTGCTGCATTAAAACAGATTTCTGTTAAATATTATGTAATGTAGTATACCTACCTACAACTCAGAAATATGAGGTAGTTAACCATTTTATATACCTACTATATATTATTAGAAAATAATATAATATATATATATATATTATATGTTAAAACTAAACCATTTCCTAAACAAAAATCACGTAAGTTTCAATTGATCACCAATGTATGATGTACTTCCACAAATAATACGTTCGTGTGCGACTTGCTAGTTTTTTTATTTGTAATATTGAAACACACACTAAATTTGAAATTTAACTGTCACTGTTGTTGTTTTATGCTTCATATGCAACCTGAATGATATTAGTCATACATTTAAATGTGTAATAAACATATTTATGTGTAATCATGGTGCAGAAAAATGCGCTAAGCAGCATTAAGGAAACAACTACTTTTGCTGTTTTTTATTGTCCATTATTAAACTTATAATTGTAAGTTGCTACAAACTCAAAGAGAGATGTCATCATCCGGCATACAAGTGCTGTTCTGGATTATACTGTCATCATGCCTTTTGCCAGAAATTCACTGTTTATCTTTGGAAGTAACAACTGTTTACAAGTGTTATTATGTGAACGGAACATATTTCATATTTGCACATGTTGTAAATAAATCATTTTGTTTGCTTTATTGTTTTGAAGTTCCTGTTTTAAACTGCTGTCAGAAAAACTATTCTATAAACATGAATAACATATGACTTGTTCGGTTGAATAGGCGTAACATTTTTATGATAAACAGGCTAGTACTAGCATAAATACACCGATAACTTCTAAGTTAACGGTAGTTATTAGTTATTATTAGTTAATTAATACACCAAATTATTGATTTCATTGATTTTTAATCAAATTTCTAATATGAAGTATATTGTGTACGAGTAAAAAACAGATTTTGTTATTGATTCAAAGAATATGTCATATAATAGTAAATTATTTTAAAGCTAACATACTAGTGAATTCAAATATACTAATATAAAGCTTCCAAAGTGTGTATTCACGCTGATGACGTCATTATACAATAATAACAACGAAATATTATGTATCTATGTGTCTGACGAAATATGCGATTTTAAAATTCAAATCTCAGCCGTCTCTGTTTGATCTGACGTCGACGCATTTGTTCTTTCGCCCGTCTCTATTTTATCGGAAAAATACTGTTATATATGATAAGTCGTTCATAATAAAATCGTAAATTAAAAGGCATCTATGATGTAGTCGTGCGAATAATATACCTCATTGTTTGGTATATAGGCCTATAAATATTTATTCTATATTATTATTAAACCATATTTACAATCACATATAAGGGTTGATATGTTAACAACATATTCTTTCGTAATCTACTGAATTCTGTTTAAGAATCTTTAAATAAGCTATGAATTTATTTCATCATGTCTTGTGATGTACGCCGAACGGCTGGCTAAGTGTGTACAAATTGTCATCGAATATTTTCAACAAATATTTCAAAGGTCAACGCGTTACTCGAAGTGCATCACGAACGACTGTCCGGCGAAAAAATTACTAGGGTAGTAGGAGAAAATTCTGACAAATATAAAATGTACTTTTTTCAATTATTTACACGATTTTATACAGTATCCTATTACTTCCTTTAATAAAAATGTTTGTCTTTAGAATTTATTTTCATTTTTCTTTGTTGGAAATAATATAATATATATAAGTATATA
Organism: Invenusta paracnida; assembly: GCA_036023295.1. Classification (NCBI taxonomy): domain Eukaryota; kingdom Metazoa; phylum Platyhelminthes; order Proseriata; family Coelogynoporidae; genus Invenusta; species Invenusta paracnida. The sequence goes on from JAYRBW010006430.1 coordinate 5,153, forward strand.
CGACTAAATTATCCTGACGACCTTTTTAAAAATACGATTTATTATGGTTTTACATTTTATAAGTACGACTTTTTACATATTAAAATTTTTTGTTTACGGTTTTTTATATTACAACTTAATAATAGACGACTTTTAACAACGAACCTGGAAAACCTATTGCATTAAAAAGATTAGACATTTTTAGTAACAGCTACCATTTCATAAAACTTAAATATTTTAAATTAAATCAACTTTTACCGTGTAGCTCCTCTAAAAATTAATCAGCATGCATGCCAACTTTCGTGCTATTATATAACCCGAAATATTTTTATCAACTTCGTCATTATCATTATTATTCAGAGTAGGCTCATCCCAACCTGAGGTGTCACGTGGCAACACTTTACAGCTGCACTTCTTTGTAAAAATAATTGCATATCACATGTATAAGAATTATCTATCTCAAAATCTACGAAGGTCTGATTAATTTTATGTATTAATTCACAAAGGAACAAAATATAAATGTTATTATAAAAAGTATTTCGAAATATGAATAAATTTAATAAATATTAAAAATATAAAATCTCGTAATGCTTATTTTTGTGTTAGTATGTATGACAAACTTTGAATGATCACTAGACATTTCCCCATTCATTTATCAGATTTTTTTAGTTAAAATTTTAGTCATAATCTGAATGAGTAGTTGGAATAATTTTGGCTTATCAGCTTTTCAAATATTATATAAATTTATTTCCCAAATATAAAGGTGATTGGGAAAGTAACACTTCTATAAAAGCCGTGGTCGACTTGACGTGACGTAAAAAGTTGAACAACATACTTCTTTCTCTATGAACCTTCGCTCACAGAGCCCGACGCGACAAAATTGAAGTTGAAATTTTTCAACTTTAGAGTTTCATATTATTCCACTTTTCTTGCTAAGCTATGTGTGATATACTATTTATTTACCTTATTATCACACATACAACAATATATATTAATGTACCAGTGAATTATGTGAATGCATTTCAAATGGTGATGCGCAAGTTATTAAATGTTTAACTCTGCATAATAAGGAACAATAATTAATTTTGATAGTGTTATAGATAGATTATAAATGCATATTATCCGAATATCCATATCCGTTCTTTATTTCCCACCCATTCATAAGATTTACACTTTTTAAAAATTAATACACTGTTCTCAGGTCTTTGACTACCATCACTCGGGTGGGAGTGCGAAGGTTGAAGAAGCCGCCGCCGGTGTCAGTCTCGAGGAAGGTGAGATCGATGCTGACCTCCAGCAGCAAACCACCGCTGGTGGTGATCATGGCGGCGAGGGTTCCCCATCAGGTCGCTCCGAGTCACCGGGCGGTGAAAAACGAAAGCAGCGCTCATCCTCGCCGTCATCTTCATCTCGGAAACGGCGATCTCGCTCTCGATCGAGGTCGGGCTCACGTCGAGGCAGCAAACGGTCAAGACGATCGCGCTCCAGAGAGCGCAGAAAGAAGGAGAGGTAAAGATCCAGTAGTTTCTAATCTATAATTGATAGTTTCTCCTTCGTGAATTTTCACATGTGTTTAGGAAACAGAAAGGAAACTACCGCTACCCCTAGTTACCCTTTTTATCTTCCTTCGAATTGCCCTAATGAATTACATAGTCAACTTTTAAATGAAACCAAACAACTTTCAAAACATATTTAATTCCTTAATTAACACGCATATCTGCTACTTTTTTGCTTATTTAGTTACCATCATTCTGTTGTATATGTCGGTATTTCAAAACCCTCTATTGTTTTTTTTTTAGATATTTCTCATACAATGGATATCGCAGAAAAGCTTTGAATTCCAGATTTTTATGCATATTAATAATTTTGCATTCATCACTTTTAGTCAATTTTAAATACAAAATTGGTAAACTTTGTTTTAAATAAAATATGTAGATCACTAACACTTAAAAAAATATGAGTTTTTATAAATTCTGTATTGTCCAAACGTATTCAAATAAGTGTCATACTTTGTGGACACTATATTTTTACTTAATGTGTTTTTCACATTTTTTAAAACTACAATAATTGTGTTTTTTAAATATTTTTTATATAACGCAAATTAAAATAAAATATATGTTTTTTGGTTTGCTTCCTTATTAACAGTAGAACGGCCAATCTATTTACAGTAATTATTTCAGTTGAATAAAAGACTGATTCAGGATTACCAATGGTAGATACAGGTTGCCATATGCTTTAAATCCCTTGTAGGGCCCCTGGGATGTCCAGGACGTCAGGGATTACTCCTTAGGGGATTATTTTGAAATGGTGCAATACACAAATTATATTTTCAACATCCAACAATAAAGCTACACGTGGGATTATAAATTTCAAGATCGAGGAAATTTCATATGTTCCTGACGTCAGCACCCAGGACGTCAGAGAATACTCATTGTAGGACTATTTCATTAATATGCATTCAAAAATAAGCAATCAAATATATTTGTAATCTGGTAGCATTTATGATCGTTGGGAGTGCCTTTGAAGTCTGTTTAGCTTTTCAAAAAGCTTCTGACGTCACCATACGGATTGTCAAAGACGTCAAGGATTACTCCTTGTAGGACTATTTCATTAGTATGTACTCAAAAGTTAACAATTATATATAATATATGTATATTCCAGTAATGTATATTGTCATTAGGTACTCATTTGAAGTAATCTATATTTTTACCAATTTCCCAACTTTTGGCCATGTTTTGGGCTAATTTAATAATATACTATAGTCTATGTACAGTTTCGAAAATACTTTCTCCCGAAGGTCTAGAAGAACCCAGATGCTAGTACTGCACTATGAAAAGTATGGGAACCAATTCAAAATGTAAATATGTTGACAATTGATAATGGATAGTCTATACTTTATTAGGATCGTTTAACTCTTTTAGTCCATGAACAGTGACATGTAGACCATCTCCTGAAGGCCCAGGACGGACCTATATGCTACAGTTGCATAATAAAATATTAATTGCGGAAATCATATACCTTAAATATTGGTTGCTTTAAACTTTTTTGTAAAACGATTAACTATTTTCATTTTGAAGCATTCGCACAACGAACATCTGAGTATTAGCTGGGTATTAATATACTATATACTAGACTGTGGTTGTGATCTAATGTTATTACAGGCATGGAGTTAACATATGATTACGAGATTAAAATATGATATCTCCTAAATTTTGACGTTGTGGACTCAAGGACGACCCTTTTAAATCACCGAGGCGGTGAGAGATGACGATGGGACCTATCAGATGTAATCAATGTTTTGAATGTTTTCTTGATTTTACAATCATTTCCGAAAAGTTATAATTTCCTATTTTTTACACCCCCCTGGCCTTCCTACGTAGCGGCGATTTTTGACCTTAACCGTTCTACTGTTAATAATAACATGTCTTAACATACGTATTTAAATGTTACTGGGAAGCGTGTTTGTTTCTCGAAGTATGTATAGAATAGTATACTATAGTGTATAGTTACAGTAATTTGGATATTTTTCTTTTTTGACTTAATTGTGCAATAAGAAACTTTATAATTGATATTAATTTTATACGATAATTTGTTTTTTACATTTTTTAAAAATATTAATGGATTGTTATACTCTATGTACAATTGATGCTTATTTTTAAGTACATATTAATATATCATAATCAGGGATTTTATTTTTCCGTAATTTTTGCACAAATCTAGTATATTAAAATGTTGGAGGTCAGGTAAATTGCGTTTGAATATTTAACGAAATATTTAATTATAATTGTTTACTAACATAATTATTTTGTTACACTTTTCAGGATGTAACTATGTGTCCTGTTAACACCGTCCGTGTTTTGGGGTATATATTTTATACCAATTTAACCATTTCCTATGGCATGTTAACGAATATACAAATATAGTTAAATTTGTATTTAATATTTTATTTAGTTAGATTAAAGTTGTTTAGTCACGAAGTAAAAAAAACATCGTTCAACCAATATCCACTTTTTAAAAGTAGTATTAAGTATATACCCCCTCCACGAATGAAACCACATATTAAAAGTGACAAAGCTCGGCTTGCCTTGAAAAATGAAAAAGATATTAGGCCACTTCAAATTTGGTTTGGTTTCGAGTTTTCTTGAAGCAATCATTATTTAAAAAAAGTCTAGTTATCCGGCCATTCGATAGTGTGAAGTCGAATTCCTGTGTTCGTAATTATGTTATGTGACTTGGTAATTTGAACATCCTATCTTGTTTAGACATGTATACGGACAGTAATTGCTTCTTCTGTAATTCGCCATACAGTGTATTAGCTAAATTTAACAACTTTTCTTCACGCTCCTCTATTCTATTTTTTCTCTATTTTTCACTTTCCATTCAATTTTTTTCTACATAAAAGCTATAATCGTAAAACAATGATTTCTTGAAAAAGCGATAATTCAACCCATGCCGGCTTTTACTAATCTGTACATCACAATTACGTTATGCATAATATTCTTTTTATGTACATTACCTACATTTATTTCTTCGAGTGAATATACATATTATATAATCATTTTTGGGAAGTCATTTTAGGAATTTTTTTCAAAAGGTAAACATTCCATCACACATAACTTATTATTTTTAACAAAAAATCTACATCGCACATTCATTCAATGAATTTATTTGATTCTGTCTAAAAACATTACCTTTTACATTATTATGTATTAAATATTAATTTCAGTGCATCTATTTCAAATATTTGAGTCATGTTGATATTCTACTCTAACTGAGTTTTATCACGTTTTATTTTAAATATCAAATAATATTACCCTCCCAACGGTCTCCCTCTGGTATTTCCGTATATTTGTTAATATTGATCACATCCCTGTTAGTAAATTAGATACAGAATTGAAGTCGTTTCTTTCAACTACATTTAGTCATCGAAGACGAGAACGCGATCACGAACGACGTAAGAACGGTCTTCCCCCACTTAAGGATCGTCGTGTATGCGTCATTTCTCGCACCGTTTTCATTGGTCATCTGCACAAGCATACAACTGAAGCTAAGGTCCTAGACCTAGTTGAGACTTTTGGGGCAGTGGATGAGTTCAACTTGATTCCACCACGAGGTTGCGCTTTCGTCACCTATTCCAAGAGGAAATCGGGTTACTGGGCTGTCAGCAAATTGGATAAAACTCGCGTTGATGGCAAGGAAATCAAAGTGAGTGTTTATCGAGTAACTTTCACATTTTTACTAAAACTTCTATGAATTTCAAAGATCACAGTGGCTCTTATTGAATTTGTTATTGTCGATTAATCTATTTAATAAATTATAGTACTTATATTTCACATTATACGTTAGTATAATTTCCAGTTTACAAAAAAGCTAAAAGTACATATATCTGTGTTTAAGAATTTATATAACATAAACTAATGCCGTTATCCTTGATAATTTATCATTAATAAATGTTCCCAGGAAGTAATTTTATACTCTATGTTAGATAAAATTACATAGTACGTTACATGTACATTCATTTCCTTACCTGTATTGAATGACAGCGACATAAATTAATATTATACGCTGAGTAGAAATTAAATAAAAAATTTAAACGTATAATTCAAGTAACTTTCTTAAGAAACTATAAAAATTTAACTAAATCGATTAAAAGGTTATATTATAAAAAAAGTCATTGTAGGTTATATTATGCAAAATTTCTTTTTAGTATACATATGTTTTCAACAGCATGTCCCTATCTGTTTTCGTATTTTTAACAAACTTGTCAGGTTGCGTGGGCTCCTAATCGAGGTATTAAAGACAATGATGACTTGAAGAACTATTGGGACGATGCGGAGGGATGTGCATATATCCCCTTTGATCGCTATCCGGCGAATAATCCTAAAAAGCGTGCCGAACTCATTACCGGGGGGGGCGAGGTTGATCCAGACTCTTTGCCGAACTTCCTGATCGAAGAGATCCACGCCTCTGATGAGAAGCTGAAAGAGGAAGAAGAGAAACGCCAGAAAGAGGCCAGTAAAACAAATATCAGCGAATCTGTAGCTGCTCCCACCGATAGCACTAGTCAGTCCACATTGGCCATGCCTCAATTACCAGCAGGTAAGATAATGATCAGTGGAAATGGTCATCTTCTTTAAATTGTTAATAAAATTGCTATATCAATATATAACATACGTATGTATCATATAGTTATCAAAAATAGTATATTGACCATTGTATTTTGTAATCGATCTCTAATTAACAGAAAATAATAATATCACTTTTGTTTCCAAATATCAAAGTGAATATAAATCGTATAGAAAAAAAGGTAATTTTATAATAGTTAAATTTCATTGTTTAAACATAGCTTTTACATATAAATCAGAGTAGTGCATTATTCAACTTATTAAATACAAAAAACTAATACCTTCGCAGTTTTCTTGATTTTTATTTATACACGTTCTTATACAAATTTCTACGCATAGAATTCCGCGTGCTACAGTTTTAACCGACTGGCTCTAATTAGTGCATGAACCTGTGCATATTTTAATTGCAGAGTCGTAGTATATTGTCCTAAAGTATTATAACTATTATATTATAGTCATCTTAGGCTATGTATCGTTAATTGCCTGTCAATTAGCTCGTAAGAATTTCAATTACGATCTATTCTGTTACGTGGATAGGTTATGTATTATTTATGAATATAATATGATTTACACAATAGATTGAATAGGATATTTTTGTAAACACAGATAGCTATATAAGCCGTGAAATATGTTATATCTTTTAATAAAAATTCATTATGAAGTGATATGTCCGTAATATTTTGTATTATTAGCGCTGGATATTAAACCTTTTTATTTACAGGTCTACCACCAATTCCCCCCGGAATGCCGGGGATGCCTCTCCCATTTTTGCCCCCTCCTCCACCTGCTTTTATGGCCGCAATGCGACAAACGATGGCCGCTCAAATTGCCATGGGTGGCGTCCGACCTCCTTTCCCCTTCCCACCAATGATGCCACCTATGGTCCCTAATCCACCAGTTCCAACGTCACTTCCTGTTGATACTAGCAAAACAACTAACGGTACAATCTCGATGCTTGATTCAAATGTGGCAATAACATCAATGGCATCTGAGAAGCCCCCGAGTAAGTATTTCTTTTAGCACCATAATAATATCCTTCTTACAAACTATATTTCTTTGTCAACTAAGTAAATTTTACAGCTAAAAATACTTTGACATAATAATATTATGTGACTAACGATTTTAAAATTATTATTGATTTTTCTATGTTAATTATACTTAATCAACCTTTGAAATAATAATTGATCATAATTGAAATACAATATTTATTTGTAGAACACGCAGGCACTTATATTTGCATCCGTGCACACCTTTTTGGATATTTTCGAAATTTAAATATCTACAGTAGATTTATTATTTTAAAGTATAGTCTATATTATTCACATTTCTATTTATTTTAACATTAATAATAAATGGTTATCTAAATTTTCTTTTCAGCCGACTATTTATAATGTCTAACCGCATCGATTTTATTCTTTGACATGTTTCATATGCTTAAATAATACTAAATTAATGGAATATACTTTAAAACATGTGTTTATTATACTATACGAAGATATTTATAATACTTTCACTTGCATTGATTGTTATGATAGGCACTACTCTCTGTTTAAATTTAGTTCATTTATGATGAAGTCTCGTTTATCGCAATAATTTATGTATGCTAAATCATTAAGATATTTTTTTATAGTTCTCGTACTTTGTTGTTTTTGTCTCGTTTTTTATGGTGACCCCAGTTATTAGGTTTAGTCCTTTAATTTCCAACAAAAATATTTAATATTGCATGCATTTGTGCACTTATACAATATGTACACATTGAGGCCTTCTACGATTCACTGCAATCACTATTCGACAACAGGAAACAATAGAAAATTTGTATCGTGCTGCAAAAGTCAGAAAAGTGGAAGGCAATAGAGTTGAATAGGCCGTTTTAGGCAGCAGAAATGAAAATGATAACAAGGTTGATGATTTGTGTCACATAAATGGGCTGGCCTTAATTAACACATTTTTCAATCGCCATTCCAGAAATCGATAAACCTAAATCTCTCCAGTTATCAGTACAAATAATCAGATTGATTAGATTGAAATGAGCAATGCTTGGTCATTCAATGTACTCGGATGCTAAATCTAGACCTGGAATAAATTTTCCTACAGACCACATCTTGGTCCTCATGAAGCTAAGAATCAAAGTTCTTTCCACACAAGCTAGAAGATACATACTCCAATGTTCAACACAGACATATTAAAAGAAAACAACAAGGTTAGAAAACAATAAAAAATTACAACCCAAAACCGTTTTAGTTAATTGCTGAACGACATAAGCAAAGAGACAACACGCCGGACATGTTGCCGCTTGGCTTGGAGGCGGCAACCGCGTCACAGGGGACGAGTCCCCCGGATGTACGCAGCCACTGCCAGAGGGTCCTCC
>JAYRBW010006441.1:0-13623 GCA_036023295.1 Invenusta paracnida
GTAGTTCTTTTCTGCATCTGTAAGAATCTTTGAAATGGCTAAAACTGGTTTACCATTCTGTTGCAAAATTCCTGCAATCCCTTTTTGGCTAGCATCACAAGTGAACGTAACAAGCTGACCGGGTTGATAAGCTTGAAGTATCAGTGGATTTGTAAGGCTGTCCTTGATTTTATCGATGCATTCTTTTTCAGTGGCACATATTTCAATGCTACGTTCTTTTTTAGACGTATGTACAAAGGCTCTGTCATTTCGGCCAAGTTAAGAATGTAACGATTGAAAAAGTGTACACTACCCAACCAAGATTGTAGCTCCTTGCCGTCTGTAGGGTAATGAGCATTCGATAATGAATAGCCGAAACGCTATCTTTGTTAAGGCATATCCCTTTGCTTGAAATGACGTGGCCAAGGAACGGTATTTCGCTTTTTGTAAAAAGACATTTTTCTTTATTGATCTTCACGTTATACTTCTCCAAACGTTTCATTGTGTTCCTTTTCCGTTCTATCCATCACCAGAATATCATCCATATATGAGACAGTACCTTCCAAGCCGTCCAAGATATCAAGAAATGTCTTCTCAAATATTTCAGGGCTAGAAGTCAGACCATACGACAATCTGGTATATCTGTACAAACCAAAAGGAGTATTGATTGTTGTGAGACGTTTACTCTCTTCAATCAATTTTAACTGTAGATACGCACCCTCCAGATCAATTTTTGAGAATGCTTCCATTCCTCCGACATTTTGTAGTATGTCGTTAATATTGAGGTTGTGTGTCAGTACATGAAGCAAACACTTGTTGACAGATGATTTATAATCTCCGCAAATGCGAACTTTTCCATTTGCTTTCCTCACGACAACAAAGGGGGTTGCATTCTCAGCACTTTCAACCTTTTCCAGTATACTCTGTTCAACCCTGACATCTAATCTTCCTTTCACCTCTTCTTCAATGCTAAAAGAAATTGATCTTGCTTTGAGGAATGGTATTTCAGCATCTGGTTTTATTGGTATTTCCACTTCAATGTCACGAATGGATTCATGAGACATCGTATTTACCATCTTGAGTAACTTCAGTTGTTGTGCAGTCTTCGATCCAAGTATTGGTATACCTGTACCTTCGAAAACAAGATATTCAGCTTCCACAACCAACTTGTTTGCTTTTATCTCAGTACTAAATTTACCAGCAACTGGAAGTCCCTCTTTGTGTCCATATGCATAGATTCGGTCATCCCACTTCCATGACTTGCATTTAATACCTTGTTGTTTCAGGTTTTCCCATGTGGCTGTATCCAGAACATTTACTGGGGATCCTGAATCAATTAACACTTCTAGATCGACATTTCCCAAGGAACAAAGAACAGTATTTCATTTACCTTTCGTATTAACGCTAAAAGCATAATTAGACTCATCATCCGAATCTGGCTTTGTTTCAACAAATCTCACTTTGTTGTATAGTTATTCTTCGTTTTACAACAATTTACAAAATGTCCCGTCAAATTGCATTTCCTACATTTTGCATTTTTGGCTGGGCAGTTTGGACTTTTCGCGTGATGACCAGTTTTGCCACATCGGAAGCAACTGCCGTTCAAGGGTTTATTGTCTTTTCTCTGACATCCTTTTCTTTGAAATTCAACTTTTGACTCATAATTATGTTGAGTTTCTTCTATTGGTGAATAGTATTGCATCTTCCTTTTTCTACTGAGTCGTCATTGTAACTCTGCTCTTGACTTTTGGAAATTTCAAATGCTCTTGCGACCTGGATCGCCTCATTCAGTTCAATCTCACCCCTTTCTAAGATTTTCCGTCTTACTATTTTGTTGTAGCACCCATCAATTAATTTAGACTTTATTTGAGATCAACGAAATCGCACTTTGCTGCTTGCGTTTTTATCCGGGTAATAAATTGATCAAGAGTCTCATGCATAATTTTCCGAAAAACATGTCTAGTATAAGTCTTGTTTATTTTTGGGCAAAAATATGTATTAATTTGTGCTACTGTCACTTCGTACGCATTTTTATCTGCTTCATTCTCACAAGGAAGCAATGTCTCATAGACATCTTGCACATTCTCTCCTGCCAAATGCAGTAACAATGCTTTTCTCTGAGTAACACCAGTTATACCTCTACCTTCTTCCATATACTGAAAGCTACGGAGCCATTTCTGTCAACCACCTGATAAATTTATTGGATCAGTTTTAGTGTCAAATGGTTTAATATTAATCTCAAAACTCATATTTAAATATCTCCAGTACAAAAATATAACTATTACAAATTAACAGAAAATACACGAATTGTCGGCTACTACTATCAGTAGTAGATCTAATATATTAAAATTAATATAATTTAACAAAATAAAATTAATTGTCACGCTTCCAAATAATAAAATTAATAATAAATACAGTGAGCCACCAATATCTTCAACAATATCTTCTCCCGAAAACTATAGTATAATCCAACAGGTCCAAATCGATCCAAAGGCAGAAATCCAATTGATAAAATCGAGTGAAATTGGTCCAGTCGCAATAATCCAAGTATATGCAGAGAAATTTGAGTCCGATTGAAATCTCGTCGCTAATGTTATATTGTTTGTATAAGTTCTAATTTAATATATATACTAACAATATTATATAGTTCCCAATCTAATCTCCAATTAAATGACAAGTAAAAGAATCGAATCAGATCACACGATAGTCTTATATATTCAAACGTATCGAAACTCTTGTATTATTATTATTAAAGCAGTTAAACAAACACAACAACCCTGACTGAAGGGTTGAGTTTTATGAGTGATTCTTGGAAATAGAAGATGCAGGTCAGTCTTTTGTTGATCAAATAGATGGTTTAAAAATGTTTGAAGCAGTGCATTTATAGTTTATAATGCAATAAATGACACAATTAATTAATTAATTTATTGCTCTGAGTCAGGGAAGTATGTTTGTATTATTATATGGATGAATGCAGAGTAACTTTCTCATTTGATCAACTAAGTTGTGATTATATAGGCTTTATCAACAAAATATTTTCATTATTTCAGTTATGTCAAGAAGCAAGGGAAATTGAACATTGATTACGTAAGTGTGCAATAAATTATTGTGTATGCGCAATATAGCTGAAATTCGTCAGGACTTTTTGGTAGGGCGCTTATAAGTATATACCTATACCTCTATTCGTGAATCTATATTATATATAGGTGTACTTGCGAGCCTAGAGGTGTATAGGGGTATTACCCACCTGACCCCACAAATGTGTTGAAAAAATATGAGTATATATTAAGTTATTACTTTTGCTTATAAAGCACACAAAATCAAGTATTTTGGATCGTATTAAGCCAAATGTGCCATAAGTAAAATCAAACATTGTTTAAATGTTTGGCCAGCTTAGAATACACAAAAAATGCTTTTATAAATGAAAAATGGCTCATATATACACTTTCAAAACACATATATATATGTAGAAATATCTAATATATAATTTCGAATTAATAAAAGTTATATAGCATCAATATTATAATCTATAAACAAAATTTAGACATGTTTATAATTAGTAATTATTTATAATTAATATAGAGAAATCTCTTAAGGTGCATTGTGAAATATATTATATATTGTATAAGATACAAGGGTTCACTACCTACAGTATTCCAAATATTATGAAACTCAAATATAGCAAATGACAACATAAAATGTACATTACAATTCTTAAGCCTGGAAATGTTATAAACAACAGAATTATTGCTTTTTACACTCTCATTACAAAAAAGCTCGTGAAATAAATAAAATGTACATACAGTGTTGTGCAAAGGGAATGTCTATGAATAAAAGAATGGCCTCTAATGTAGTGAATCAGTTTATTTATCAAATGAAATACATGTAATTAAGCTCAAAAGTTACATTTACTCATGCAACATGCTTATACTCCAGTTTATGGTGCCTATTTAAAGGTCCGAGCAATATTTTTACCCCACACGATATTTATCCAGATAAATGAAGCAATAATAAGAAAATAAGAAACAACAAGTGAACGGATATATTGTATATTTCAACGGAAGCAGTTTAATGTCATACCCGCAGGACCGAAAAATATATAGAACATCACAAAAATCATACTCTAAAAAATGAACATTGAAAAATCAAATATTGATTTTAAAATTCGAGAAAATTACATCAAACGGGGCATAATCTAGTAATAATCAGAAAAATGATATATATATTTAAAGTATATTACTCGGATAAAGATATAGTATCAAGTAAATTATTACAAGTAAAAAATGCAAAACACTTAGAATATAATTAAAATGGCACTCAGTACGTGTAATGTGAAACATTCACAAACAATTTGGAGATAAAGAATTACAGAAGGCAAGAGTTGATACATGAACGAGTTCTATATAATATAAAAAAAACACTCGTTGAAAAATTAAAATTTAGTTTTTATTGAAATACATTTTTTTTGCTTCGTTTGATCGATTCAAAGAAACCGTTACTTTAAGAAATATATTTGTGAAAAATCCCAACATGTCTTAATTATAGAAATTTTTTCAATCAGGTCTGTATGAAGTCAGTCTTGTGTAAGACCTAATCTTAATCAAAGGTAATAAGATAAGCTGATTTTTACTTTCGAGATAGTCGTTAATTATGGTTTAATTACATATCATATACGGCAGCTTTCTACGTATTTCTATCTAAAACAAAATAACAATAACTCAAAAATGAAAGCCAACAAACGAGCTCTTCGAAAGCAAAAGTTAAAATGATATTGATAATATGTAGTAAAGCCACTAAAGAAATTGATATAAAAAGGGCACCAAGATTAAATTGTTATAATGCTTGATGTTAAAAATGCATAAACATATATATATATGTATTATATGTAGATATGATATAGAGTAACATCTGTTATTACATAATATACAGTTTTAGGTATATCTAAACTTATAGAAAATTCATTAAAATAAGATAACAAAAATTCAGAAACAATTCTTGGTAATGGAATATTTTTACAGAAGCAATGAAACTGAAATGTATATATATATATATTTAGCTAGTTGTTGCATAATAAGCCAAAGATAATAGTCTTTGTAATAAGCTAAATAAAATTAAAACATTTTATATCATTTCCATGATCTTTTGTCCTCTTATTTTCCTGTTTAGATATAAAGATGTTACTATATTATGAACTACATTGCGAAATGAACCGTATTCAATACACTGAATATCTAGCCGGATTCATTAGCGGCCAAAGATAGGCCTATTTTCATTCATATTACAGACTAAAATTACTTGCATCTTTAAAGCTAAACACTGACGCTTTTGTTCTTGGTGCTCTTCATTCTAATAAAATCAAAATTTCGGTTGGTCAAAATTTATTCTTGCGTGCTTTCCATATCTATAGCCCTGAAATTTTAGATAATGAATACATTCTCTTTCTAATCTGGCTTATTCCACATTTACTCTTTACAAAGCTCTTTCTTCTGACAAAATATCTCTTTATAATCCTAAAATCAGACGTCCTCTTTAACTCCAAAAAACATTTGATCGTGAACTTTGTCTTTAAATATGAAAACTTACAAATCTATTGCTAATTCATTTTAATCTAATATTATTTTTAATTATTTGAACAAACTGAAATCCAATATTTCTTCTAATCGCAATTCCCCTCCAGCTTCTCTTAACAAACCGGGTGTTTACCGTATTCCTTGTGAAAACTATGATAATAATTACATAGAAGAAGCGGGTCAGAATATTAAAGAATATAAAGCCGCTTTTAAATATAATAATATTAATAAGGCTTTTTTCAGTCTCTTGATTTTCACTGACCACACATCCGATTTCTCCGTTTTTAATCTTATTTTTAATTAATTGTAACAATTTTAATGATCGTCACATCGTTGAAGCAGCTCTAATTAAATTGAACAATAATATTACCTTTAATCTTAACGCCGGTTTTTTTTCATATTAATATTTCGATTGGTAAATCCGTAATTAATGCCCTCAAGCACTCTTCGTTGTTTTCTATAGTTTCCATTTGTATCTACTTATTTATTGTATTTGTTGACTATTTTAAGGATTAGGTATCACTTAATGTAATTTTATAATGATAGATGTACATCATGATTTATTAGTAGTTTTAATAATGCAATGTTATATTATGCGATATACTATATATGTATATATAGTCATGTACCCATTTTCTTATTTTTGGATTTAAAATAGTTAGTGGTCACTAACTGAAACGTCTTATACATAATAATTATTACTATTTTATAGGGTTTTTTATTTCTCTATACAATACCAATGTTTATTCCGAATTAATTAAATTTTTGAACTGAACCCTCATATTACCTATTATAATAGGTAATATAATGAGGGTTCAGTTCAAAAATGTAATTCTCATTTAAATAAAATAATCTTCAGTACTGCTGGATTCCAAATATGATTTTAAATTTTTCAGGCCAGATCAAAAGGAATAGCTATTTATTAGTTTTAAAATAGTAATTTCTATCATTTTTAATGGTATTTTACTGCAGAGTTCTGTGACACTTTTTAGATTATTTCGAGGATAAAAATCTTTCTTTTATAATAACTCAACCATTATTCATCAATCTTAACAGTGTAAAACTTAAAAGGGAGAAAAAATATTCTCTATAATCAAAATTTGTATTCCATTTTGTTTGACAAGGCTTTAATATATAAAACTTGCATAATATAAAAAAATGATTATATGTCTTTTTTCTATAAAACACATCTAATATACATTTAGAGTTAGAACAGACAATTATGTAAAAAATTTGCATATTGTATGTAACATTTACAGAGGATTAAAAAATATTATTTTAAATACTGTATCTTTAATAACTTTAAAGATGTTCCACTTTTCATATATTATGAGATGATTATGTGTATGAAAATATGCAAAAATATTTTACAGTTAACACCCTGGTAAATAGTATAGTAAAAAATATGTAAACAAAGTAAATAGTAGAGTTTAAGAGTAACATGTTACACATAGTAACAGCTTTATAATGATGATATCTGGTCGCCATGTTACTTTCCACGGAATTTTGGCGAAGTGGGACAAGCATGATGACGGTAGGATCAAAGATTGTCGAAATCACACGCCCCCCCTGTGATTAACATTAAATTATGTATTTGAATGTTTCTTTCGAATAATTTGCTACTTTTTACAAATATGTGTTGACATAGTCCTAATTAAGTATACTTAATTTTTTTTAATAATTTAGAAATGAGCGATCTCCAACCAAAATGGTCTCAGTTGCATTAGATTTTTATAGAACGCGGATGAAACCAGAGTAATCACCATTAAATTCTGCGAGGATTAGAAAAGGAGAGCTTCATATCGAAAAATACATTACGCTTTTACAAATATATGCAAACATACTCGTAAAAATTCTTTCAAATAAAAAAACGTAATATACATATTTCTCGATAAATAATTAAGCAAATTTCTGTGATATAAATCCCTTGCGCGGGATATTTATAGAACGGTATACATGTTGAGGCTATCCCAATTATACCAAACAATTTTTAGACTAAAAAATTTAAAGAAATATATTATTGAAAATCAGTAATTACCATCACTATCGTCATGATCTTCTCTAAAAGCTACAAAATGTATATTTTGTCTTAAGTTAATTTTCAGAGAATTAAAAATCTAGTTAGTTGTTGAATTATTTTTCAAGATAATTGATCACAGATGTAATTTCGCTGTTTTTGAGTATATCATGAACATTTAAATGGTAAATAATTTTTTAATGTTAACATAATATAAACTTTGTATTAACTGGTCGAAAAATTAAATTTTAATAAATCTTTCGAAAAATTAAAATTGATGACCTGAAGTCCTTTACATGAATATAGGACTGTCATATATGTACATATAACATGAAAGGTTTCAAATTTCTCACTTCTTATAAAAGTAAAAATTATAACAAAGTCGTAGCAATTTATATATTATATTAAACAGAGAAATCAATACATCAGCCAAATCCAAACAATCTAATCGGTGGAAAAATTGAACAATACAAAATGAAGGTGAGTTTTAAAATAATATTTTTTAAATACTGTAGATTTCGTAAAAACATTATTACTTATTAATTTATCTTTTTAACATTGGCTATATATAAGAAACACTTAGACAGACTTAATTTAAATAGATAATTCACAGAAATACAAAAATATATTAGGAAAATTACAATAAAAATAGTGACAATAATATAAAATTGAATACCAAATTAAATAATCAGTTAACAAATAGAAAGCAGTTATGCACTTAATTGCTATTTAAAATATTATTAATATTTATTCATTCCATAAATTACATAAAGATTAAATAATACGCCAACAAAATAATTACAATCATAAGAAAATATACAAATCATATTGATATATATAAATACGGTGGGTACAACACAAAACAGTAGATATAATAATATATACTAAAGGCATGTAAACAGTCTTTTTAGTGAAATATTCAGCGTAAAAAACATACCGCTAAATAACGTTGAATACAACTATACGGTTATGTACAAAAATACAGACTTACAGTTAAGTAGCTTACTTAGAAAAACCAAAACCGAATCCCTTTAAACCAGGCAATAGTACAATATACTTAATACAGTTAAGTCTGCCGTAGAGTCGAATGTATGCGAGATAGCGTGTGCGCAAGTTCATCAGAGGAGCACAATTCATATTACTGAAACAAACTTCGATAAACTTATATTATCTAAATAGTCTCTTTTAAAAATGGTATGGCCAATCAGTCATTGAGACTTTTTGTGAAGGCTTTCCTTGATGGCTATAATCTCCTGATCGTAGATGTCCTGACACAGGTTTCCCTTCTCGTCGAAGAATGCGGCCACACTGCGCGTCATCTCAGAGGTGTGTGTCTTTTGCGTTTCGCCGTCTGTCAGTGCTATCTCTATCGTGTAGTTGTCGTCATATCTAAAAAATACAGAAATATAGTGTCGAAACATAAATCCCAAGCATTGGAAATGAGGATTGAAATAAAACATAAATAAATAATTAATATTCTATAAAGCATTATTTTAATACAATGTACTACTGAAAAACAGCAGCTAAATTTAATACGTAATATTATTTCAGTATAAAAATATTGAAATAAAGTGTAAAATTACTTAATTCATAAAAATATATGTGTACATTTAAGAATAAGCAAAAAGCTTGTTCAAAAGACTACAGTACTGTACGTTTCGATGCATACTAAAAATCATCTGACGAAAAAGGATGAGCCAAATAAAAGTTAACATAAATAAACAGTAGAGCTCTTTATGCAGAATTGGCAAAAACATAGTTGTGATTAAATGGAATTCTTACTTTTTGAGTTTGGAGGAGATGACCCATTTGTTATCGCGATCAAGGCCAGCCTTGTCTTTCTCCATTCCGACGTAGAAGATATTCTTTTCAATAAATGTGAGGTAGACCGTGATTATGACACTGACAACAAAGTAGCTGATGTGAGAGAACAGTTTAGAGTCAAGGTTGAAACAAACATATTATTCTGGTGTGGCTCAAGTTACTGATAATTAACGATTATGATATTAAGCTAACATTTTCAAACTAAACTTTAGTTTCTTGAAACTGTATATGATATACTACATCTAAAAAGCTTTTATTGGAATATATTACTGGACAATAATATATGTATTCCTTTAATACACATATTCAAAACATTTCAAGCTTTTTTATTCATAGTACATATTTTTTTATTTTGAAGTTTATAGAATATATTCATTTAATTATTTTAAAACACTGCATAATACTTTTACAGAAAATATTATCGAACCATGAATATTGCTGCCAAGTCATCTGGCCTTCGCCATTTGACCGCCAACACATGTAGAATATTGTATTATTAATCTTTTACTTAATTAATCTGAAATTATCTATATTAACATACGATGCAGACATTTAATACTACACAAAAACAGAATAGGAGCACGAAATATTTATCTAAAATAAGTAATGGCTCAAAGTACCTTTGTATTATTACATAAAAGATAGAACATACATGTATATATGTAATAAGAGATAGAAATTCAATCTAGCATAATGGTTGCAGTTATTTAGCTAATATTTTCCACTGTTATTCTTAGATTACTATAAAACTGCCAAGTTAGTACTTAACTGAAAGCTGTGGAGGATAAAAGAAATCCCTTAAAATAGGGGTCTATTAATGCAATTTGTCTTAATAATTTTCAACAATTTGTGTAGCAGGCATAATAGGTAATGAATTAAAAAATATAAATTTTATGTACATGTGTATATTGATAAAAATATCAAATGATTATCAAATATAATGTATCTGTAATCCATTTTAATAATTTATGCTTCTGTGTATTTCTTTGCTGAAACTAAATCTTCAAATTCAATTTAGTTTAAAATGATTGGCAGCCCCTAAACATAGAATGCATATTTCGTGCTCCTAATTGATGGTTAAATTTAGCGTCTATACTATGTTAATAGTCAGCATGTGTCTGAACAATTCCAGAAAACATAAAAATAATCTACTTTCGAATTTATGTATTACTACTGACAGAGAAAGACAAATGTCCTGTTCCAAATATTATTACATCGTAAGGTTGTTTGTTGCAAAAGAGATTAAGTAATTCATTTTAATGTCTAATAAAATTATCAATATTAAAAAAATTATTTTATTATCAGTATTAAATAATTATGTGAACCGCCACATACTAAAATACATACCAATCGCCGTATACTTAAATGCCAAGCGCGTTTTGCTTCATAAAGAGCTATTTGAATTTTCGGCGATTGACAAAACTATTATTATTCAGTCGATTAATTGTTAACTCAGGTAACTTGAGTCATTAAAAGGAGACACATAATGTGTTGGCTAAACATCACTTGCAGGGTTCCTACCTGCTTTTGGAGAAACATATTCAGGAGAATTTTTTATATATATGTAATGAGCTATGATTTAATCTTTATATTATATATAATATAATGACTAAAATTCAATCCTATCTACCTCCCTAATGACAGCTTAGCATGCCAGAGATGCCTATCTCTCTACAACCATAATAGTTGTGGCGTGCTTAGCAATAATTCATGACTTTACAATGTTTTCTAGGGAGATTTGGGAAAAATTCCACGACCTAAATAAATAAAATGCAGCGGTGATGTCAACTTGCGGCGACGTTGTGAGCCCACAGCATCGTGGCGACTATCCATGTTGTACTAGGTGGTATCATAAAATATCCAGGAGATATCCAGGGTTGGTAACAACCTTGACTTGGCATTGATTTATTTTAATATAGTTCGTGTGATACGGGCTTGCCAATAGCTAGAAAGTCTTCCTTACCAATCAAGCGAGCTCCGGTGGACAAGCTGGGTTAAAGCGTTTGCACTGTAATCGTGAGGCCTTCAAGTTCGATACTACATATATGCATGTCTTTAATGAGCTCCATAAAGAGAGAAATGCGTCTGGAATTTGAGAATGCGGCGATTGGCAAAATTATGTTATTATTATTCAGACGATTATTTGTTAACTCAGGTTATCTGGGTCATTAAAGGGAGACACATGATGTCGTACCTCAAAATAACTTGGTATTGATATAATATTTTTTAAGAAATTGATGTAAAGAAAGTTTCAAATAAAAAAAATTAGACACAAAAGTATGTGATAAATAGTCCGGACTTTAATTTTGGAAAGCTAAAAAGTAAGTTATTTGTTATTTTAATAGCAAAATAAGTGGCAAAGTCCAATGGTTATGAAGAAAATAGTCCAATTAACAGATATGAAAAGGATACAGGATGACACAGGCTATCATAACATCCCTGGACTTGGGATAAGGATAGTACCAATCCCAGACAACTGCCAACAGAGCAAACGCAACGGAGAGAGTGCAGAGGAAAAGGCGTCCGTCCATTAGTCGATAGGATTCCGTCATACCAAACGTCTCCTTCATTACCTAAATGAAATAAATGAGTGTTAAAAGAATCTTGTAACATTACCAGTTTCTTATTGAACAGCAAACAGATTATTAGAATTATCTAACCTGACTTGTAAATAATTAAATACTATTGCAAATTATCAGACCCCATTTAAAAAAATTGAATTTATTCAAAATATATTTTAGGCTTATGAATAACAGTCATAATAGTATTTGTATGTATAAATTTTTTGTACCATTTTTAATTAATTGCTTGATCTGAGTATACTCAGTGAATTGTTTACTATATTAAAAAAAACGATCAACCCTTTATTATATTAAAACAAGTTGTGTTTCTACTAGAAATATTCCAATACATGTTACACTAATTTAAAACAACAACTTGCATTTTATTCAGTCATTTGTTCAGTATATGTCATTTATAAAGTTTACATATTCTAAAAAAAATTAATGATAATGGAACCAATTATGCTATTTATATTAACAATACTTATACCTTCTTTGCCGCATCATCCAGTGCATTTTTCAATGCAGAACCATCCCACTTGTCTATAGTTATTGGTTTTTCTGTTTTATCACCCATTTCTGAAAGTGTAAAAGTAGTTTTAAAATTAACACATTATATTGAAACCCAAGTGAAACTCAAAGGCATATATTAAACAAATCTATATGTCAATAGTGTACTGTCAATATTGTTAACTTAATAATTAATAAATTATTATAAGTTTGGTTCAAATGAGGTTTTTTTAGAAATACCAGATAAATATGGTGACTTTAATTATCTTGAAACCCATGAAGCAGTTTAGTAGTATTTATTTTATAGAAATGTTCTAAAATATTATAGAATGAAATATTAATAATATTAATATATCTATTTAGTAAGAAATTGATATGGTCTAAAATATTATAGAATGAAATATTAGTATAAGATCTATTTAGTAAGAAATTGTTTATTAATAGATAGAATATTTTAATATGCCACATATAAAAATAATATTATAGTTAAAATATGAAAATAACTAACATTGTATAACTCATAAAATGTCAATACCTAATGATTATAAATTATTCATTATAAACAGCAACATGTTGGTCCTTACAGGAATAACCATCTAGCAAGTAATACATTTGCAGAATGTAGACCACATAAAAGCAAACAAGATTACATATTTTAAAGTAAGAGATTTCATCACTTTCTGTTATTGATGTCATGCAATTATTTCTATGGTTAATAGAAGATGATTGAAATTAATTTCCCTGACTATGATAACTACATATATAGTTTTTGCTATCCTTGCAAAATTTATATAAAAACACATTTTAAAATTCATAAAAAAAATATTTTTAGGTAAAAAAACTTTGTTTGCAATATGCTGTGTACACAAATGATTATATAATTTAACAATTATCAACTTTACAGAGTAAATCTTGCCGATTAGGTACATACATAGATATATTTTTACCACATACAGGCATCCAAACAGAGCATTCTAAAATTTATGAAAAATCTGCTATAAAACCACACTAAGTGTGGGTTTTTTTTAGGTTTTATTACCTAGAATGCATATAAATGAGAGTCTAGATATATCTTATAATATATTACAGGTGCATTGGAGCGTTTCAAAAAGTGGGGGGGGGGGGGCTGTGATAGCCGAGGGCACCCTTGATTGACATTTTA
>JAYRBW010006452.1:0-35080 GCA_036023295.1 Invenusta paracnida
GGTTTTCATTTTTGCGACGTGGTCGTTTTTGTTTAGATTATATGTATTTTTATTGTTATTTTTATTTTCGTCAACAAAATTGATTACGCCGCGATGTAAATCAGCTTGTTTAAGCCAAGAGTATTGCACGAAGATTTGATCTCGCTTGGTTAAAGCTTTACTTTTGATAACATTTTCCCAAAGTCTAAATTCATATTCTTCGTTTTTATTTTTCATAAGTTGACTATAATTATTTTTTGATTGATACTTTTCTAAAAATATTTATATATTGTTTAGAAGAGTGGTATAGCTATTAGTAATCGTAATATTAAAAAATGTATCTAAAATGTATTGAATCTAGAAGGCCAAATATATAGTTTGGCTGAATAAATACGAAAGGATCAAATATTTCATCATTTTATTGCCTTCATTCATAGGTCATAAAAAAGCCCATATCTTGTTTTTATATGCAAACAAAATGTTTTAAATTGTTTGCATTATCATTTACTTGACACTACACTTATCGACCAAAATTTAATCTCATATACCTAATTAATTATTCTTTCTTCATTTTAAGAAAGTTTATCGATTTTTCATGATATAATTACATAATTCAATTAATCATTAATTAATACCTCTACAAACATCAATTATTTTAATTGACGTTGTAAATATGTATTTGCCAAAATTTAGCTCTTCTACCGTTTTTTTTAAATCACACGTCTGTAAGATATTAATGATTTGATAAATAACTAAATATATATAAATAGTGAGCGGATTGGCACTTTTTTCAAAATAAAAAGACTGATTTATGATAATATTTTAAATATATATATATGTTAATGTGCATAAAAGTTAGATTTATAAGCGGAAGCTAATATTATGTTGGATAAATTTTTAAAATATTGTAGATTGCAATTTTTCTGAACATATTCATATGTGCAAATTATGTGTATGAATAATTTACTTCGGGGCCGCTAAAATCAAGATATATCCATATTTGAAATTATTGTTATTAATTTGATTATAAATTGACTTTATTCTATATCCTGATATACTTTCTTTTATATAGAGATTCAATGTTAAACTAAGTTTGCTGTTTTATTTTCTTAACTACACAAGGGATTAATTATTGTAATCCCAAAGTAAGTAATTTTTATCAATTCAATCAAATTTGAAAGATCTATCCATAAAGACAAATAATGGAATAAAGTGAATTAAACAAAAAGATAATGATTATATTAAAACAACAAACGGCATAACCTTGGATAAAACATTTGAAGCTAATAATACCGATACAAACAATTAGATAGAAACGGTTTTTCAGATATTTCGTGAATAAGTGCTTGTGACGGAGTCGACAGCAACTCAAGGCGCTGCATACACACATCTCGGAATAATATGATTTGGTTTCCTTGTCATAACAATATTAGAACTATGCGCATTTGCTTTTTCAAATAAAAAAGTAAAACTTGTTCCATTCATTATTTTAGGAGTATGTTGGATTTAAATCTATTGCAATTTTTATTGAAAATTAATTTTAATTTTTACACGTAGTGTGCATCTATTAAAAAAGTAATTGAAGAATTAACATTTTATATTGAATTTAAAGAAAGCATTCATTTTTTTAAATTCCAGATAAATTAAATTCTAAAGCCACTGCATCAATCCAAAATCTATATCATTATATTGCAAATGGTTTTAGTAGATTCATATTATTTTCACTTTAAATTGAAGCAATAAATAATTTAGGAAATAATGCCTTTAAAACAAAAATAATCGAATTAGACAAACAGCTCAACAAGATTAAAAAATGTAAACACACTCGATATAAGACATGTTCGACCCGAATGTCAAGCAAATGTCAAGTTAGAATAATTATACCAATAATTTAGTTTAGCTTGTCTTTCTAAATAAATTGACATGTACTTTAGTATACGATAAACCTTATTATTAGGCGAAATATATACACTATGATTAATCTAAGAAAGATAATTGAATTAATATTTTCATTACTTTATCTCTGAACTTTATAACATTATTATACAATACAAAATATACATAAAGTATATATCTGTTAGTGTCAATACCGAAATTAGTCAATACACGTTCTGGCCATATACCTGCTCAGCAGTTGTTTTCAGGAAAGGGGGGATTCTAATTTGAACCTCCTCCTGTTTACTTGATTTTTTATTTTAACTGAAAATAATATAATTTTATGTAATGTTTGTTTGTTTGAATTTTTTATGAAGAAATATTCTAAATAAAATGTAATTTTTTTAATTTAAAATTGTCAATGGAACATTGTATCGCATGATGTAAACAATATTTTTGGCAAACATTTACTTATGGAATAGAAAATGATCAGGCCACTAAATTAAATATCACACCAGTGTGCTCAATCGCTATATGCTTCATTAAATGACTGTCATGGATATATTGTTAAGGTCATATTGTACAATATAATGTAATAAGTGGTGGTTTTTAATAAATTATATAAATATATATATTTCATTTAATTTGATTTGATTAAAAATTATAATCGTAATGCAACACGACAATTTTTTTTTCAAGAATAATAAATGTATAAT
Source organism: Invenusta paracnida (assembly GCA_036023295.1). NCBI lineage: Eukaryota > Metazoa > Platyhelminthes > Proseriata > Coelogynoporidae > Invenusta > Invenusta paracnida. The sequence continues at coordinate 2,571 of JAYRBW010006452.1, forward strand.
ATAAGTATACTACAGAATATTGAATATTGTATAAATTAGCAGCGTCCGATTTTCCTCAAAATAATCTAAACTGAATTATTTAAATTTACTTTTTATATTTTATTAAATGATCATTTGACAAATCTTTAGCAATTTTTTTTACGATATAAACAAACAAATAAATAGTAATGAATGAATTATAACCCCGTGACAGATACTTCAGTGTGATATATATAGCCCAATCTTTGAAATATTGTACAATATAATATAATATAATATAATAAATGGTTTATGATTAATAATTTTTTAATAAATTGATTATACGTGTTTATTTATATACTAACCTAATAAGAATAAATTTAAGATTTACTAAAATTTTATTTCTATCAATACTGCAAAATTATGAACATTGTATTAAAATACATTGTTTTGTACTAAAAAAATCTCCTAACTTTAATTTTCTGTATATATTTTTCATAAAATAATTAATCATTTAAACATTCCTACTTTTGCTATTTTATTTACAATATAAACATGCGTTTTGTTTAATACAAATGAAAAATAAGGTTGTCACAAATATTTCATTGCACATATTTTTAAACACTCATTTTACAGCAAAACTTTTTTGTTAATTGTGTGTAAAGAGGCTAACACAATGCACAAATGATCATTTTATTTAGGCTAATTTATCTTTGTAAAAAATTCCATCAAGAATATGTTATTTAAAAAATAATTATTATTTAATAACTGTCTAGAGCTTATAGGTAAAATGATATTTGATTAAAACATTTTAATGAACTATTTTAAGATGTAAAATATCTTATTCTATTAATAAAATCTGACAGAAATATTTAAATTATAATTAAACCTAAAAGGATTAGTCGTCACGAATATTTAAAATATTGTGAAACATACGAATAACAATAAATTATTCAATGAAACTTACAAAATATCGGAAAAGTTAACTTTCAATTCAAAGCAACTAATGAGTTGAATATTGTAAAAGAAAAAAAATGCACAAAATTATAAATCAGCATTTAAATGATAAAGGTAGTAATGATACACCTGCCTGATGGGACAATTAAGTGAAAATCAGGTATGTTCAATACATTTTGCGCCTTATTGATTATTAGCCGACACATTTATAAGTCAATTGAGTGAATGCAAGATTACCTACAATATTAAGCATAATTTAATTCTTCTGGGCATATTTTTTATATACAGGCTAATATATGTATTTGAGATTAGAATTTTAAGTACTTTTTTCAAACTGAATATGACCCTTTCAATCTTGATTTGTAGCTTACAAGTGTGCTTAATTTTAGTGAAATATACACACATACATGCAAGCTATCACTATCGCTATTTAAAGGATTCTTAATCCACTATGTGCGATAATTTTAGTCCATTTTTGCTTAATATCAATTTGATGTTTATATTTAGTATAGATGCATTGAATTACGTAGGCGGATAGTCAAAATATCAATGAAACCACACACGTGTGTATTCTAAAGGATATGTCGAATTTATTCAAACGGATATGATATATATATCCTAGAGCAGATATATGTCAAATAAAAAATACATTGAGATACTCGCTTAAATATCTTAGAAATTACAATTTACAAGTGGTTTTAATCCTGGCGCTTTCTACTTGAGTAAAATCATATTTTGGAAGTACGTGTTTTTAAACGTTACATGTTGCTGCTGGAGGGTTAGTCACGCGTAAATTGCGGGCACTGTCAATTTAAAAGAGATTTTATCCTTGGCCGCTATCCACTTTAAAAACCCATCTTTCGGCCATTTTGAATTTTTAAAATGGTTGCCGGCCGATATTAGCCACGGGAGAAACACAGAAGCAATCCATTTTTGATCAAGATACAAGAGTTATGATTCTGATGTCATTCAATTCGGCGCTCTTCACTTAAGTAGACCTCCTACGCTGCCATACTAAAACTGGGGACAAGTAAACGATATGTTTAAAGCAATTTTAAAGTTAAGATCAGTTTATGTATTTATATGTATTTTACAGGAAATAAAGCCATTTATTATATTATATTATGTCGTAAGTTCCGATTCCCTATACAAATGTAGAACATGGGTATAAAGTGTAACACCAAATAACTCAATTGCCTTTTATGCAATAATAAATTTGATCAATAATTATTTGTGTAACATTTTTACATATATATATACATATACCACAATATTTTACTATAACTCGATTTCATCTGTTTACACTTTTCATTTATTATGTTAAAAATTTATTTGGTTTAATTTCAAAAACTGGTCTCTACGAGTATTAGCCTCGGTAGTAGTAAAAACCGGCAAAACGTGTAGTGACCAAATGATTCATTATTACGCATGCTAACTAATTTGGGGTATTTATGCTCACATAAATTTTTAAAATTATATTTATTTGACAACAATTAAATAGCAGCAGTCTTTAAAATATTTAAAATTTAAAGAATAATAATTACATATATGTATATACATAATAGCCCGGCCATATCATCCACAATCAATACACAAAATATAAAAATATAAAAATAGGATAAAATCATTAAGTTAATAGTAATATACGACAGTGCTGCTATGCCTACTACATAATGAATATTATATTTTAATAGAGTAAAGCTTATCACGTGAAGAAAAATTATAATAAATTGATATTTAAACTCACTATTAATCATCATATTAAGACGTCAGGTTTACTATGCTACTTATATACATATATATATATATACTACTTGCTAATTATTTAAAAAAATTGGGGGTCACAGAATAGTCCTTTCAAGCTTATTACCTCTCATGAGATGATTAATACCAAAATATAACCTATAAAGAAAATGTATATGAGATTGATAAAGAAGATTTAATATTATTCTACTATTAAATAAATATTAGTTAAAATCATGGTCTAAAATTTTGGTCTAAACAAAATGACAAAACAGACATTTCTTACTCGGAAAAGAAGGATGATTTCCTTTAGTAAGTTCAAGTACAATAGAAATTCTGCGTATACTATTCTTTTTAGTTTGTTTCAGATAAATAGGCGGATAATATTTGTCTATATATATATACATATATAAATTATTAATTGACGTAGGCTGGTCGTATATACAAAAATGGTCAAATATAAAAAGGTATAACTACTCTAAACTGCTTTGATGGATAGGATCAGTCAAGTGTGTAGATAGAAGGCTTCAATAGAGTCCATGATCTAGAACTCTTCTCTTCCTCTATCGGTCATGGGCAATTTCATTAATCAGTCTCTCTCTCTCTCTCTATTTCTGTTCCCAGAAGTAAAATGGACTTTTAATTAGACATGAAATTAAGCCTCCTGTAGTTCTTTGCCCTCGATCATAGAATAAAGTAAATGAATAGGTAGACGAAGTACTCGCAGTCTTATAATACAAAGGAGAAAGTTTAAATGGGTTTTTAGTTCTCTAAAATTTCTGGATGAAATTCAATTTTCTCTTATTCTCACTAAATCTTTATATCCACACTCTAATATAATTCAACGATCTGTGAGAATATAAATTGAAATTTAATCAGAGATTGAGTCTTATTAAAGCATAAAGCTGATATATAATATGTATAACTCATGAAACCAACATATACACATATGAATATACTTATAAATGTAATTTATACTTGGAAATGTCTAAATATAGACAGATGCACATAACTAGAGGATATAAGATTTGCGTGAAAGGCTTTTAAAAATCGGCTACCTTAGATAAATATTTTCTACGATATATTTATATTTATCACATTTATGCAAACATTTTTTATTTGTATTATTTTAAGAAGAATTCTTAATTTTGTCTATCTAAATGTACATACGAGTTTTTTTAACTGTGAATTTAATAAAGTTAGAGACATAACATTGAATATTTGTATGATGTTGTATAAACTATTTAATATTAATCATATTTTAATAGTTTAAGATAAAAATAATATATCGTCAGTACAAATTAGTATTAGCTACTGCTCCATAGTTATAATAATCTAGCTATACATTAGACACTATTTCATTGTGTTTCTCTTTGCCACTGTAAAATAAAATGTTTTTATACAACTTTTCATGAATATATAAAGAGCTTATATTGTATTAAGTGTAATTATTATTTCTGAAATGAGAAATTCGGTACAGTTTACTTCCCAGTAGAGATATATCATAATTTAATTATTTTTCAACTGCCTCATTTTCCACTTTAAGAACATTTGTATTGCAATTTAAATACTAACACTCACATAAATTATTAAGTAGTTCGAAATCCATTTCTAACGTTATTATGAATTTCTAATCGTAGTTTAATATTTTTTAATCATTTTGTAGTTCAATATAAAACAAAACAATATAAATATTTCTATTTAATTAAACATTTATTTAAATTGTTATATTTATTTTTAAACAATTTAAATTTCCGTTTTTAGAGCTATTTCGTCCGCAATATAGTATCAATATTTCATTTATTATATATTAACAAATATGAACAGATTGACGTCTAGAAACTTCGTCTAGAAACTTTGTCTTTGTCTAAAAGTCGTGAGCGATTTTTTTTCACTTTTTTGTAACTACATATTTCTCAAAATACAGAAATGTGCACCTCGAGCAAATCCAAAGCCAAAGTAAATTTGTTTAAGCAGTCTCATTCCAAGAGGTAATTTATTTAAAGAATAATCTACAATCACTAACTGCGATATTATGTATTCTTGAGATGAAATGAGATTTTTGGATATTTCGTTAGAAATGTTAGGCATGATTAATGCTCACAATGTATTAGTGAGCTTCTGGTACCTTTCAGTTAGCCCAGAGAAATTATTTTTCATCTATTTTTGGTGCTAAGTCGTCTCCTTGTTGAAGTCATACCGCACGCTTCATATTTTATGCATATTTCATATTTCGTAAATATTACGGAGCAAATATTATCGAATATCACTTTGTAGATATTCATACAGACTTACTTATTCTTACACTGAGCATCAATGTTTTTAAATATGATACAATCGATATTAAACTTCGAACTATATAGTAGATACCATTTACTTTTTTATCAATTAAATATCAAATATGGTTACTTATGGTTACTTATGTAAACACACAGATATTTGTTTCGGAAGTTAACAAAATTGTGACTATTAATCCATATATCCACATAATTGGCACTAAAATATTTTAGAAATATACAAATTATGTAAGAAAAGGTTATAAATGTACAACATTTAAGTATGTTTATAAATTAATTTGGAGAAAAATCATATAGTCCAACACGATTCCAAAAGTTGAAGATATAAACAAAAATAAGAGACTTATTTTACTCATATTAAGATAAAACTAAAGTTATTTAATAAAATCTGTTTGGCCTTTGAATTAACCAAAAATAAAACTTACTCGATGTAACAAGTTGTAGATAAAATGGGATATGAATGCAATAATGTAAAGAGTATTCAGAAATAAAATATGCTGAGAGTAGTTATTAACACATGGGATAGAATTATATATATATATATAGTATATACGGTAATTAGGCCACATATATACATAAAGATATAAGTAGAAAAAAGGATCTTCCTAAAAAGTTAGACATAATAGAATAGTATGTTTTATTATAGAATATATTATGGAAAATAGTTAAGATGCAAATAATATGTAGCAAATATTCTGAGATGATTTCGATATAATGATTACCATAATTAGAAAACGTTGGAAGTATTCAATTAATAAAGTCATTAGAAACCATTCAAATGGTTTTAATCAAAGCAACCTAATTTCAACACCTATATAAGAGTAATTTATTTTTGCTATTTAACTCATATAAAAAATATATTTCTTTATATTTTAATCCAGAAATATTTTACTGTGTCCCATAGTATATTTTAGTCACTAAAATGTATATTTATATTATATATTAATGCAATTTAAAATAAGTATTGCCTGTCAAATATGTTGTACAGAAAATAAATAAAAAGTTAATTACATATAATTCTGTAATTCAGTGTACATAAATAGAATTTCAATATTTGCAAGATAACTAATTTATATTATATCTAAATAACGGACAAAATACATGTTTTTAATACTAATGTTAAAATAAACAGTATCATAACATATCCTGATTAATATTTTACAAATTTAGACCTCTATATATGTTTTCTCCTTCTATACATTGTATGTAAGTAAAATTAATCAGTTATAGGATTTTTTGTTATATTTTATTAACATTTAAAATTATTATGTTTAATGTAGATTTCTTATAAAGATGTGTTAGTTACTGAAGCAGATCCAGGCTCATAAATGTGTTAAATATTCCAAATTTAATAATTTATATATACTGCAAGCTACAAATATCCTGCATAGATCAATTAAAATTTTTATTACGTATTGAAATAATTCATGTTTAACTGACATGTTATTGTTTTTTTTTGTATTTACGTGTATTCTAATTTTCATTAAATTAAATCCTAGTGCTAAGGATACAATGTTTTATTTTAAAAAGCTTCGACTAAAATTTGAGCATAAATATGCGCGCATTTTACATCCAATAATTTTTTAATCAACTCAGCTCATATATAATCCTATTGTACATAAAGACCCAACTAATCTGAGATCGATACAGAATTAAACAGTTTTAACGATTTTATCTTCAGACAAATAAAATAAAGTAATTAATAGATTGTTTTCAAATCGTTCGCAATGTCATATTTAAGATATGGTAGATTATATATAGATAACATTATTGAAATTTATTGTATAAAACCTGTAACTTTATAAATTATTGCTAAAAATAATATTCATTTACGTTAAAATTAATATTATATTTTATTTACATAATATAGCTTTCGTGTAATTAGCTCTTCGTATAAAAACAGCATCTGAAAGAGCATATAACACTTAAATAAATATGTATAATTAAACAAATATATCCACTTTTCAAATTAGAAGATAAATTATATTTCTTGTTTTTACTATTTAGTATTCGCATAGTTAATTTTAATTATTTTCGAAATAAATGTCAAGCGTTTTATAATTTTCCCTTATAAATTTCATTATTTTATTATACATATGTATGTATATTTGTTATATACTTTCACTACAATTTATATTACTCAAAAATATCACACACAATCCCGCTCAGTATTACAAAATAATAATGATTTCTCTGTGGAATGTTTTCATATACATACTAGTTCCTTTACAAGTTCTTTTATATTACAGAAAAATCTATAATCAAACAACTTCGAAGGTCATTATATATTTTTTACAACTTTGATGTTCATTTATTCAATGTCTTGCATTAATAATCTATCTATCCTTGTATAATAATACACAAACAAAACATTTATAAATTCTTGTAAATATTTTACAGTCATTACAAATTTTGAAATTAGCGATTTAACTATTTAAAGGGTTACTTTACCCTTACAAAAAATTCTCATGAAATTATTTTAAAAACTCTTGAGATCTCATGAGAATCTAAAAGTGATCGCATGAGATTTTTTGTAAGGGTAATGAAGTGATGTTACTTATCAAATGAACAAACATATTAATTTCTATTTTTAATACAATTAATTTGCACTAATTGAGATAACTGCTTACTTAAATTTTTTCTCAAAAAATGTCAGCACAATTTAACAAATTTGAATTAAATCAACTGTTTCTAAGATCCCTTGGAATGTTCATAAATCTTAAACAATTTTTTTTCCTATATATCTTTGCAAATTTAAAAATTATTTAAAATATATTTCTACATTCTGCCTATTGAATTAGTACTTTTAAAATATAAATTAATTTAAACGAATAATATCTTTGCTTTCAGAATCATAAAATTGACAAAAATTCGAGGCAATTTTATTGACACATTTTTTTCGTCAATTCATTCTATATTATATCTACTACCCATAAGTAGAACTAAATGATTTCTATTTTATTCAAAACATGAATATTTGAATATAATACTCGTAAAAAAGATAGCTGTCCTGTTATTACTAAAATTGATAATATATACAGTAATTAATATATTATTTTATTAAAATAATCAGAATTTTTATTTAAGGGGAACTTCACGTATATATAATTATTGAAATATATATCTATATAACCGATTTTCCAAAGTTAACATATTGTAAATTGAATTAATCGTGCGTAGTGATTAGCTCTTCAAATTTATAACTGCAAATTATTTTCACCATGGTAAAACTAAAAGTTTGTTTTTGTTTGGCAATGTTATTGCTTAATCTGTTGTATATTCTAATATTTTTAGTGAATATATTATAAATTTAGTTTTTAGTCGTTTTCTTTTAATTGCTGATATTTCTTAGATAGATTTATAGATATTTATATCATTTTACATTTTTACATCATTTTTCATTTTACATCATTTTAATAATACCAAAACGATCAATATACCCAAGGCTACATATAACTCTTTGACTACAAATGCCATGTAATTTGTCTTTTATCTTCAACCTTATCAATTTTTTTAATTTCTAAATTAGAAACATGTGGTTTGTAGATATCATGTCCAAGGAGACGATCACCTCACATAAAAATGTTAACATTATACATATTTCTATTAATTTTAACTGTAATAATTCTCCTTCTCCTTCAAGAAATAGCTATTGTATAATTGTCAGGCATATATTTTGATTCTCGTACTAATTTAGTTGTCCTACTCGCACAGATTTTGAGTAGGTATTCTTATTTAATATAAAAAATTTATAATGTAAATCTATACATATGTATATATTCAGGCAGTGTATGCATAATGAAATCCTTCATTTATATATGTGTAGAAATACTGAATAGAGATTATTATTAATTGTACGTAACCATGCTTTAATTAACAAACGTATTCAAATTATTCCAAAAATTAATAGCTGCAGTTTTAAATTAATATAAAAATAATTTCAACATGTAAATTTATTTATTATTTTAATTTTGTTTATTTGCATAGTTTAATATTATAACCAGTACATTAACATAAACTTCAAAAGCACCTAATTTTCACACAAACACTTAGAATAATATAATTTAAATATAAACGATAAATATTTACAACCATGTAATGGTTAATATTACTAGAATTTCAAACGTCTCTTGATGCACTCGCTTATAATATGTTTTTATGTTCCTCCCATGATGATAGGTTTTTATATAGACTGTCATTCCGTTTTGCTTGTATTGCAAAAATATTAATACAGTTATAATAATCGTGTTATATTTTATTGGATTTTAATATAAAATGTTATAAAAATATATTCGTAAATTTCGTACTGAGTATTATGTATCATAATTGAATTATGATTTATTATTAATTTTGTAAGTATTATATAAGATGCAAAAAGATAATTAAGATAGAAACATTATTTAATTTTGTTTGATTTTTTAGTCCCTTTTAATATAATTAATATAAGATACACACACAATCCGATAGAAACACGAGTATAGATACAAAATATTGCATTACAATACACAGTCAGTAGTATTGCAATTGTGTTTTTATTAAAATAGGATTGAACAGGTACGACTATTTCTTTATTATAGAATCAATTAAAGCTTGTTGACATTTCGCTCTGTCATGCTTTACGTATATTTTATATGCTCATTTGTTTTATATATTCTATCCAAATAGTCTTTAACATTTATCATCATAATTCATATTCTCAGAAGTTTATTTTTTCCCAACTATTCAGTAATTGGATGTTTCCGAATCTAATTGAATTTTTATTATGCATAATTATTTGATTGTTTCTAACACTCTATGTTTCTTATATTCTTATTTTATTTATCTAGTTTGTCATTCTTCTTTAATACAATGTCTTAAGTACAATTAATCCTAATACAGATGTCACTAAAGTAAGCAATAAATACGATTAATAATAACTTAATGCATTATATAAAAAACTATAAGACTAAAACAATATAATTCTACACAGAAATTTGCGAACTCTAAAAATAAGCAAAATATACATTTTAAAATGAAATATGCTTATTTCTCTCAAAATCGACGAAACTCTGATTATGATTACGAATTTATTTGATTTATTAATTCACAAAGTACAATTAAATTTTTTTTTTAAAGGATAAAAGTATATTTTTAATAAAACAATATTTTTAACAGCATTTTTGATGCAATATGTTTAAAAAAATCGTTATTTAACAACATGCGAATTTGCAAAACCCTATCACAGGGTGCTCTGCAAAATGGCAAGAAATTTAATGTAATTTCATAATAAACATGAATTGTCACATAAAATGCTCGAATGTGTGCCATCAACATCATAGCAGTGCTGAAGTCGTCCCCACTAAGCAGCTGTTGTCTGTCGGACTTGTCAGGATTGGTGGCATTCCAGGCTTCTGTGAGGACATCCATCAAGTCGTCGACGCTGTTGATTTCCGTACGCTTTGATTGAACTTCAGTCAAAAGAATGTTTAATATGCAGAGTAGTCCATTTCATTAAGATCAGGACTCTTAGCTGGTCCATCGAAAGGTTCAATTAAGTTCGAAGTGTGTTACCTGAGCCACTCCACAGTATCAGCAGCTGTGTGAGCTTTGGCACTGTCTTGTTGCCACGTCCACAACGCTCCGTTCATCAACCGATCGATATCGCGAAATATGTTTGTACACATTTCATTTTGGTACACTATTTGATTGATTGTTTTCTTTTTCGATATAACGTAAGTAAATTGATTTTGCGAAATGTTCCTAAAAAAATCGAGCAGAATGTCCTTGCATTTGGAGAGACCTCATGTTGACTTTTCTGATTTAAAAAGAACAATCACTTCATGCTAAACATCAGTAATTTGACAAATATCATTGCTGCGTTTTAGTCTTAGTTAAGTAGCGAGAAATTTTGTTAATTTTTGTTCTGCCAAACAGTCGTTAATCAGAATTGAGCAATTATGCATATATTTTGTGACAAATAGTAATGATTATATTTATTGACTTTTGCTGGGCACCGGGAAGTTTAAAAATTAATGTGCCGGGGGAGGGCTAATGGGCCCCTACCTTCCCCCGGGATATGAGGCGCGAATAATCCCGGTATTTAGGGGATAAAGCTTTGTTTGTATATATATATATATATAGATAGCTTTTGTGATACCCATTTTACTTGTAACTTGAGTAAAATTTTTAATGTTTTAGGTATTTTCTAAATACATATTATTGAACTCATACTTCATTTTGACAATACGATAGAATAGCCTAATATCTTAATCTAAATAATTGTTACTACATTTTGTTTACTATATAACCACTGAGCAAAACCAGACTTGTGAGAGCCAAGTTGTAAAGTGGTTATAGCGCTACGTCACAGGATGTTGACGAATTTTACTATCTATTATTTTTAAATATTGGCACTACTTGATATTTATTATATTAATTAATTTGATATTTTTAATATTTTATATACGTGTTTCATGCATTTATGTTAAAATACTAAATAGTGTACATGTATTTTTTAGCTAATTTATTTATGTAGCTTTATGCTGTAATCTAATTAATTATAAATGAATAGCTAATTAATGCTGTAATTTATCCAATAATTCAAATTTCATGGGGGTTATTTTATACCAAAGTTTGATCAAATATTTGTTATTAAATATAAAAACTTAACTATTACGTAACTTATTATCAATAATATAAAACTATACGTAATAGAAATAGCTGTGATTTTAGACAGTTTTCAGAATTTGCCTTTAGTTAAAAATTATAATACTAAAATGTGTATTTTAAAATTATGAATATTTTACGTTTAAAATTGTCATCATCATGCTAGACAATAGAGAAGACTCTCCTGTTTATCAAAATTACCATTTTACTCTTTAAAAAGGTATTTGTTATCTCCCGCCTTGTTCCAACATGAACGCTTGTGTCATGTATCATGTTTGTATGTTATTGTATCAATGATGAATCGACAGCACTGTAGTGATATATGACATAATAAATGCACTCATCAGATATTATGAACTTAAATGAAGTGGTTTACATTTAAATATAAAGATTGCCGGGGTAAAGAATTATAGATTTTGTATAAGAAAATAAGTCAAGAGCTATCTCTGGAAAAGTGTGAAAGAGGTCTATCATTAAGTTGTCCGAGAGGAAAGGAATCAGAAGAGGAATGCCTAATTATTTTGTTTGGTTAGTTGTGCACAAAATTTCTCGCTAAACAATTTACAGGGCCTAAAATGATAATAAAGATATCTAAAAAATTGTGTAATTTTATAACTAAATATTTTGTTTTGAGATGTTTGGAAATTTGTATATTTATTGCATTTTGATTTTCTGGCATAATTATATCAATAATTATATTTATTGATAGACATAGAAATTCTTACGTTAGAGTTGTATAATGTTAAAATATTAAAAATTATTATTTTCATAATATTTATGTACTACTACAATATATTAAATGATTTTAAATGTTTTGTTTCTTTTTGTTTGTTTTTAACTGTTCAAAGTGTTTTAATCTTAATTATTATTATTGCAATTGTTGAATATTATTTTTTTTGTAAATTTATTTTACAATCTAATTTATGTAATATTTAAGCATCTAGTTTTTTCGTGTTCATTGAAATATATGAAATATATAAAACCTTTAAAATGTAATGTCCAATTCATAAAATTCTATTCATATTAATCATTCTTAACTTTTTTCCTTCATTAGCCTTTTGTATATCTATGTATATAATTAGTTAATTAAAGACAAAATATATTATCATTTCAGTAACATATTAATTAACTTTTTTTTATTAATTCTTAGTGTTTATTAAAATATATTTCAAACTATTCTTCATATAGTTAATAAAATTATATTTATTTCACAGATTATGTTCAAGTCAATTACTGTAATGTTATGTAGATATATCGAATGCGATAAAAGATCAAAAATCTATGGTTAAGTAAATTCTCCATGACAATCGTTTTGTGTGTAACTGCTAGTCTTTTAATAACCATAATTAATATATAACAACCTGAGATAGTTTTGATTATGCTCCATCTTAGCTTTGACAATTTTCCATCATTAAAAATTCAAAACATAATTGTTGTGCATAGTAAACTTTCATAAAATCGTATTTTTAATCTCTAGTAAATAGTTTCTACCAATTTCAAAACCTCAAAGGTTCAAGTAGGTAGAGGGAATGTTTTAATTAATTTCCCAAAATTCCTTACTTTCCTATAGTATATGTATATGCTTTCTAAAAAGTTATCAATATGGAATATTTTACCGTAACTATTTCGTGTATTTGTTTGATAATTTTGTTTTTCCCTAGAGCTGTGGAATTTCATGTAGCTCTAATTTTTGTAAATAATTACATAAAGTATTGTTAATAAATCTAAAATGCATATATGTATAATTAGTGTTATGTAAGTTAATGAAGCAGAAAAGGCATTACATTCAAATGAAATGATTCTATTTCAAGTACATAAGTACAACTTATATTTATAACATACCATCGTGAGTGATGTGGTAGTTAACCAGCTAAATAGTAATCTCAAAGTTAGATAGGACATTAAATGATAATTTGATATTCGCATGCATTTCCTTTCTTTCTTGGACGAAATTGATAAATTTGAAAACACGTGATTTATACACGATATGGACACGGTTAGTGCGTAGTCATGTAGTTAAGTAAAGTATATAGTATATAGTAAATATTAAATTATATATGCATATTATGGAGGCTTTTGGATGTGGGGTGATTTGTTTGGCCCTGTCAATATCAATCCATCATCATCACATGTCTTCACCCAGTCAAATAATCAACTGAACAGGTTTAACTCGGTAGATGACCCGGTACAAGAAAATATTTACGAAGGACTGCCAGTTAAAGGAGAGATTAGAAGGAGAAGGTTGATGTGTGGTGAGGTGGGTGATGGGATGACTTCTCTTAAGCCCGGGCCAAACTAGTCTACTAGTCTTCCTCAGACACCTGGCCCCAGGGGCTGCGCTTTCGGACCTCCAGGATGCCACCTTTCCACTCCTTGATGGGGAACCAACGTTTGAACAGGCCGTACTGACGTCTATGGAACAAAATAAGACATGACTACGATGACGAGCTGATAAGAAGCTGTGATATAAGGCATCGCCAAAGTTATTTATAGAAATACAAAAATATCTTCAAATATATTATTAAACATAAAATAACTTTACTTAAAATGGATTTTGAACTGGGAATAACTAATTTTATTTAAACGGTCAGTTAAAATTACTTTATGACATTATGTTGTCATACTACATGTTTAATAATTTAATACATGTAATAATCAAAATATCTTTTTATTTGAAAATATGAACACTTTAAAAGAAATGCTAGAACGCTAAAGTAATACTGCTTGCTTTTCGAAATTATTTAAGGTTAGACACTGTTTTCAGGTTATAAACTCATATTGTATCATATTTAATTTTAAAAGTTGTTTATATGAATTCTATTGTTTGATAAATAGATGGTGCATATTATCTACAAAGTCATAATCTATTTAGTTTTGTTTAAATACAAATATGAATTATTTATATGTATTTACTCGATTATAATATTAGTTTGTCAATTCACTGTTCATTAAGTATAATTAATTTAGGCTTAAATAGATCTATAACAAAGAATCAAATCGTTATATGTATGTACGTCAATCACATTATAACCTTATCCCATTGTCAACATATATGGAAAACATACAAAATTATGACTTTTACTACTTAGACAAAAATATTTAAACAAATAAATAATGCTGAAAATGATAAAACAAATTTACTTATAACAGAAATTACCAAATAGATAAAAACTAAAAAACAGGACAATTACAAAAATAAATCGATATAAAAATGTCACAGATAGATTGCAAGGATTTTGTTAACAATAATTATGTCTTATGTACAAATGAAACATAAATTCATAAATCAAATATTTTCAAAATATCATTATTAATTTTATTTTTCCCCATAGATTACACAAAATTTAATCTGGTATTTTCTAAATATATATATTTATACCATTCCTATTATAAAAATAATTATTTATAATCTTCGTTCTATAATAAAATCAGTTAAATTCAATCTATGAACAAAAAAATATTCATCCCATGATAAAATCATTTCAAAATTCTTAAAAATAAGGAATAGAAGAAATAAAAAAATATCCCTATTAGCTCAAAAATGTTAATTATATTTTATGTTGACGACAACCGATTAGCAAGCTTTTTTTAATTCTCATGTTCATAACAATTTTTTCCATATTATAAATAGAATAATTTGAAAAAGCAGCTTTACAGGTCGAGTGCGGAAAAACCTAATTTATCAATTTCAATTTGAGATTATCTACTGATTGTTCGGTAGTTATAAGATAATCTTACGCAAATGTCAATAAAGGACAGTATATGACCTATGCTTTTATAGAAAGTACTCAGAATGTTATTCTTTGTAAACATTTACCGTTTATCTATGTAACTAGATTTAAATACAAAAAAATATATTTTATGTACCATTATTAATTTAAACGGTGTTTTAACAAAATTAACTACAAAAAACTTACAAGAAATAGTCAACTGTTAAATATAGTTTATCAATGCTTAGTAACATCATCATTTATAACAAAAATTACTATTATTATTTTCTATCTTAAAAGGAAGTCATATAATTGTTCACAATTTTATCCTTAACAAATATCCTACTTTATGCATAAATAATAAATAAAGTAGAACATAAATTAGTAAATAACGCTTATATTAATTAGTATATATACATAAACTAGAGGCCACACTACGTAGTTATATGTTTTTGTAAGTTATAATGGATGCACCATCAATATCAAACCTACTTAACATATTATAAGCTAAATAAGCACCAAAAATTAATTTCATTTTCAGCCGGAGTACTTTTCTCTAATTGATATTAGTCAGTAATATTTTAGACGCAATGAAAGCCAGTAGCATAGAATATATTAAAAGATGTCTACAAAAATAAGCTAATAAATTCTGAAACCTTTTAAAAACAACACTCTGAAAAGCTTATGCATACCAAAATCGTTTTAGATTAATTGCTCAGAGATTTTCCATATTTATTATACATTATTTTCAACATTTGCATTAGATTATATTCATAAAAAGTAGAATGTTATATAGTTTGAGTTCAACTAATCTTCACATATCACCGTTTCGAAAGCTAGATAGATTATATCCTTTCTATATATTTTAGGTTTATATGCATGTAAAATTTATTTATGTACATATTTCATCTAATTCACCTTTGTATTTAAATAGGTTTACTGTGAGAATCTGATGCTGAAATATTTTATTATATTTTATATGGTGTATTTTATTAATAACGTTTTAAAATCTTACATTTTCACTGTGTCATTGTAAAGTAAAGTTAAGTAGTATTAAATAAATGTTTCTAATTAAGACTTTAAATAGATTTTTTCTATAAAAACTCAAAAATGTTTATCAAAATTTCTATTACCTAAATAATCTCATTTAGAAGAAAAGTAAAAATATATACATTTTCTCAGAGAATAAATGCTATTTTCATTTTATAACACGCTTGTGTAAATAATACATTAAGGGCACATGTAAACTCAAAATCCATTTCAAACTATATAACTAATTCATATTAACACATTCAAATAAAGTTTACTGATATTTATTGTATAGAGTCACCATGAATAGACTGAAATATTGAAACAACTCCAATACATTTACATATATATTTGGAAAGTTTTAGCTATAGATTATGAAAATTGCAAGTATGAAATATAAATTACGTCAAAGCAATATGCGTGCCTATATACTATAATTATTCATAGCAAAGGTTAATCTTACGATTTTCTTTATTTATTTAATTCAAAAGTTGTATGTCAAACAACATTACAGATAGCTGAATATAAAGAAAATTACAAGCAATATCTATCCTTTTCTATATTAAACAATTGTTTTTCGTATAAAACTATGAAAAAAAAGGTCAAAATTATTTTGACATTAAAATTTTGGCACTACAAGTTGATCTACAAGTGCAAATTTAAAATTACACTTACGCACAAACATATCTTTTTACCACGTTATCACTGAATGAAAAATAGATTAAACAACACGACATTTATCTCGCAACATTTATCAACACTGGAAAATATTCAGTTCATTGAATTTGATAGTTTCAAAAGAATACTGAAAATTATTATACTCAAATTCTTTTATTACTATAAACGTATATTATTAAAAAGAGTTAAAATATTTGTTACTTTTTAATTTTACATAAAGAGAATCAATTTAGCTTATAATATCTATTAAACCCATTTTAAAATTATATTAAATATTTTCTAAATCATAAAATTGCTATTTAATTTGCTCTAATTTAATATAAAATCTATTTATATTTCCAATTCAAATAATTTTCCTTTCTTACTAAGCACATTTGACAAATAAATGTTGCTTATCTTTTTGTCCATTATTTCCTGATTGAATAACCCTACGCTCGATACTTCTGAATCTGATTAATTCTGCATTTTTAATTAAAAATATATATACCAGTTTAGTAAGTGATAGACATTCTCTCCAGAAGTAGCCTATTATAGTTCATGTATAGCAGTTTAGTAAGTGATAGACATTCTCTCCAGAGGTAGCCTATAGTTCATGTATAGTATATTTTTTAGTTTCTGATGTTATAGTTATGATATTAGTTTAATTTTTTAAACATCCACAATATTATAGTTCATAGCTCAGATGTATACAAAAGATTTTGTATTTGTACATTTCGCGTCATACAATATCAACCAGGAAATCAAATATAAAACCGATAAGTTACAGTAAAAATATGCATTTGTTGTAAAACAAAAATAATATAGATTGCGAAAATATAAAGGAAACATATTTAGAATTATTGGCTAGAATTTCCAATTGATTAGTCAATAATTTTCCCGAAAACTATTCATATTAATCCCTTCAACATTTTGTTTCACAACATTAACAATATACTATTTTGTTAACACATTTATTTTGGCGTACATTTTTTTAACTCATAATAATGCTTATATCGTGTGAGCGAAACGTGTCGTTTCAAATAGTTTTAAATTGAAAACTATACATACTGTTGGTTATTATTTGTTTGTTGATATCCTCTTAATGTCAATAATTTTTACATTTGTTAATAAATGCGAAATTTTTTAAGTCGTTAGTTGATTGCGATAATCATTACTGCTTTCAACAAAAATTATCGAAGTTGAATAAACTTACACACATGTTTTTCTTTAGCGAAATCAGATATAACTAAGCTCATATTTGAAAATTATATTGATGTAAATTTTTGTCAAGAAAATGTTATCTAAAATGTAGAGTTTACATTTTTTCCTGAAAAAAACGTTATGTTTATATATAAATGTATACACATTTGTACTCTCTTTTATATACATACGCACATAACAAGGGAAACCCATTTTTCAAATGATATTATATTTACCGTGGGCTACATTTTTTCTGTCTCAAATAATTTTACACTTGGAAATATTTCCCTTTCAAAAACAAATAGACATGCATGTTGTGGTGATAATTTTCCACTAAAGGTGACTATTTTCGATATTCCTCTTTAAAATATGTACATGAATAAATTTCTACTACAAAACTTATATATATAAGAGTTGATAAAATATCTTAGATAGATGTTAGATTGATTTGGAAATGAAAAGCGTATAGAAGAAGAAACGAAATAATGATTTAATACTTGGGACTTTACTTTGTATGTAAGTGGTGAAGGCCGGACTCCTTGGGCGGCTTCCATCCCTGATGGCACATCGTCTGCAATACCAATGTAAAGATAACAACTGCAAGAGAGGAAATACATTTTCAGATATTAAAATCCATGAAAATGTGGACATATAGGGTGTATTTGTACACCGTTTGAAGATAATAGGAGATAAATATCACTCACACTCACTTAAACTACATACCTACTATGAACTATTATTGCTGAACACAAAAATAATTGCAAGTTCATAAAGTCTGCCGGGAAAATCTTCTATAGTTAATTAATTAATTCAGATCTAAAGAAAATTACCACATATATTTAATATTCACATTTTTTATATATTTCATGTTAAAAGTTAAGAACAAAAAGGGCATTTTTAATAAGATACGCCTTCACATTGGAGATTAAAAGCAATATTATTAACTATAAATATAGATTTAGAAATACAATTTATCTATATATACATATATATACATATATTATTTAAACATTCTGTTAGTTAATTAATAAAAATCAACTTAATCGAGTAAATCTTTCAACATTTCAATATTATTCATTTTAATTGTTTCAAGGAAGGAGATCACCTCCGATTTTGTTATAATAAAACAACTATTTCTTGTAACACCAAGGTAAAGCTTCTCGTGTAACAACTATGACTATCGATCTGCAGACACTATGTGAATGCTCCAATGTACATTGCTTACCAGTCGTGAGTTCTTGTTATGGCCAAGTATACCTATGTACTTTGACCTATGGTTGTATTGTAGCCTAATTATTGTAAATATCTGACTTTACTGGATAAATTACAACGCATATTTTTAATTTTAGTAAATTCAATTTCTGCTTTAATATAGTTCAAAAAGTCACTTCGCACCTGTGACATCATTAAGAAACAAACATTATTCCAAAATACACTGTTATTTTTACTACAAGTTCTTCCATTATATCAAAACCATAATTAAAATGACCAGACTACAATTTAATCAATAATGTTTCAATATCTTTCTATGCATTTGTCCATGTCACAGATATATACACAATAGACATAGTACCTATAATAACAAATATCGTGCAGTGATTTGGCAGGTGCACAGTGACTTTTTGAGTGCACGGTATAAAATCTTGAAATTTTACTCCTTCTGGTCCATGCAAAAAATAGTGATATGAGTAAATATAAAATTATTAAACATTATTCAATTCTTTCCATTGCAACTGGTATATTAAGCTTCGTACCAATGTAACATTAACCATGCGGGCTCTGAAAAGGAATCTTACGACATGCTTAAATTTCACCTACACCAGCATGTTTCATCCTTCTGAACTATAACACGCATTGGGGATGACTCTTATTATTATTAATATTTTGATAGTTTTCATCCTTATAGGCACCTTTAACAATGCTATTTCAATGTATATATGTGCTTTTAAATGCCCTGAAAGCTTACACTGCTGTATTGTCACTGTATGTATATGAAGTCAATCGGAACTTCTAAAATGTCTTTGTTTTAATAAGACAACAGAATGTATATTGTCAAAAAAGTATGACAATAAAAGAAAAAGAAAAATATTAGGTTTAAATCATGCCTCTTTCAATTATGTGTAAATATTTCGGTACAATATTAATAAAACGTATTAACACAAATATTACTAATAAAATTTAAAATTTAAAATGCAAATAATGATGGATTCCATGCTTACCTACTGCAACTAAATTAACATTTATTTAAGATTTTAAGATGACAATACGTGTTATAGACGGAATCAGTGTATTAATATTCGAAATATATCTCACGACATTTAAATTGTAAGCTGTACAAATATTCTGATTATAAAACTTAAAAAAATACATTTCTATAACGAGAATATTATTTAAATAATATATGGAATAAATATGGCTAACATAAAGAAACAAATACTGATATTTAGAACAATGGTTATGGCATATATAATATATATATAATAATATCAATTGACGTATTATCATAAATGTCAACAGGTAGGTGGAATTGAAATTATGTTACAAAAAACATGATAATGAAATGCCAATAAATATGAAGATGTAAATAGAGATATATAATACTTAATAATAATAAAAAATATTCAACATTTTATTATATGATTATTTTTGAGGGAGTATAAATTCTCCCATAATATTTACAATGACCATTTATATATTTCAAATAATTATTTGTATGTTAAAATTAACGAGTCTACGATTTATTTTATCCATATACATACAATATACAATCGAGTATAAAGAAATGTGTCAAGTCATATTATGCTTAAAGGCATTTCATATAATGATATATACATATAGTAGAATTATTATTTGCTATGTAAATATTTGTTATACAATATATATATAATGTATACTTTGACTATGTGCTCATATACTTGTTGCATATACACAATATGTACGATTGTTGATTTTTAAAGTTAATAAAACCTAGATATAAGTATTAGATAATATTCTGAAATGCTAAATATAAATTAAGGAAAGTTTAGCAAACCCGATATTAGTTGTATACATTATTAACAAATTGTTGAATCCTCTATATGTAGGTATTTATAAAGCTACTTATATAAAATTATAATTTAAACTCGATGCTACATGTTCCAATCAAATCAGCAAGAAGACTTCGAAAATTCAATTTGACATTTGTCTTTATCAATAAGATTTTTTGTCTTCCTTAATGAAAATTGCAGTTCAATGGATATAAAAAACGTTTATATTAGTATGACATTTATCAAATAAATTTGAATTCTTCGAAGTTAAATTCTCTGTGTTATCTGCCTGTTACGGGTATCTTTATCATGGTGAAATGAAGGAAAGAAATTATTTTAATATATATGTATTTGAATTAGATACAAAATAAAAATATATACAAATACCAATCTACCAATACACTGTATAAATAATGGATGGGAATATCAAACAAGCAGGTGTAACTCTTTTACATTCCAATGTTAATTAATTTGAATTTTTTAACAGCATATATGCGCTAGCTGTTTTGAAAAATGTGTAAAATTATAATTTTATAATTTTATCTACTATAAAAAACTACCACGCTAGCAATAGCTTTAGCTAGATATCTATAGTTTAAAGTTTAATACAATTTTGTAGCCAGGCATGCACACAAATAAACTTGCTTGAAAATTACATATTTTAAAGAAAATATACTGAAATGTTGGCAACTTGCAGAATTAAAGAAAAATGATAAAACAACATTAAACAAACAAGAATGTGTTTCATAACACGGGAAATCAAATGTTACCTTGTAGAACAGAACTATACTGGATTTATCAAAACAATGTTTGTAATCATACTGAAATAACAATATTTCTACAATACAGACATCGAATATAATTAACTTTGAAACGTTTAATTGACAGCATAACTATAATTAATCCATAGCATCAGATTCTGATTGTACCAACAATATGAATGGAGCTCAAATTGAGTGCCTTTCGTACCAAACCCTTTTCAGTACAATTGGAGAAATCAAATATTTGTGTTAATCACTCGTGCTTGCTGTAAAGCATTTGGTAAATATTTATCACTATTTGTGATAACTTTATCCTGACAATGTCTTCCAACTTCAAACAAACAAATCACACGATATTTATCTACCAGTTCCTATATACGGTTAGTTTTAGTATAACAATTTTTCAAATGAAGTGTTTATTTTACAAAGTTAGGATTTTTCTACATACGATAATAAATGCATACTATTTGTTACGAAAAAATCATTATTTTAAACTGAACCTCTTTTTACATAAGTAGTACACAACTAGTTTACGAAGACGTACGGCTGTTAGATATAACATATAAGATATAATGCTACTCAACAATTTCTATATGCGATTGAATAAAACGGTATAGTTGTGTGAAATTTATTTTATCACAAAATTCGCATATTCAATTTCTTAGAACTTTTAGATAGAAATGCTGCTACATTATAATATGTATTGTATTTGTCTAAACTCATTATACATGTAAGACAAATATGCTATCACGTTTGTGATATCGAAGAATTGGGAGATACTAAACAAAAATACCATTACTCTATTGAACCTTTCAATATGAATCGTGCTATTGAATTTTGTATCGAATTGAAAATATTTTAATAAGTCATTAGAGTTCTTGTTGAGTAAACTACAATAACTAAGTTCATTTTTAACCAAATTCCGGAGTAGTTTTAAATTTCTAAATCAATTGAAAGCAATGCAACGGAGCTTTAAAACAAATTGTGATAATTGAATTTTATTTTATATATTAACGATTGTTTATTTCTGTTAATAAGGTCAAGCATTTTAGATATGTTCTTGACATACATATATATAACAATATTAGAAATACGGATATGACGAAAACAATATAATTATTTAGAACTATCAGCATTCTATTAATTAAAAATAATGTTATCACCAAAGGGAAACTCTTACATCAGAATATGGTTAAAGTGCAACAAAAGATTTTCTAAAAGAAAGCAAGAGTATATGTATTTTACGGATATAGCAAAACGCATTTAAGTCGTTGTATAGACTAGTCATCTTCCATCAAACTATAGTGTACTGTTTTGCATATTATTTTTTATCTTATAAATTTAGGCTTATTTGATTTTTTACTATCAAGTTCATTTAATCAATCCGAATTGTTACTTACTTATCTGATCACCCAATTAAAAAATAGATACCTATAGAGGTATAAATAAAATAAATACTTTGACTATTCTATTGATTTTAACATAAATATGTTTTATATTAATTTTTCAATTGAAATTATTTTCCAAGTCAGTTATACTAAAATTCTACATATTACGTCAATAAACAAATAGCAACACTTACAGAATTATCTAAAATATGATTAAAAATACCGTAAGTCTGAAAATAACATTAAAAATAATGCAAACTTTGGTATTTGTTTACATTTATGAAATATATCTTCTTTTTTTTAAGTTTATATTTGAAACATATGACAGAACGCACATGAGTATAATTATAATAATTAAATACCCCAGTATTATAATATTTGAAATCTAACCTTCGCCAAATTTGAACTCAAATATTATTACTTCATAAAAATGTAAAGGATCAATACCTACCTTTTTTCTGTTTATATCAAATTAATTGCTATGATCTGTTTTATTAAGCTCTCAATGTACAATACTGTGATTTCTCATATACCTTGATTAGTAGTTTGTTTAATTATTATAAAACATGCTCAGTATAAGTTATTTATTTTTAAAAAAGGTACTAAAAAATGTTATATTGAAATAAAATGCAGTCTAGTTTAACTTTTAATAGATAATAATGTATTTGTAAATGTAATTAAAATAATATATTGTATTACACGCAATTAACATTGAAATATTTCCTAATTTTGTAATTAGTGTATTTGGACTTATTTATATATCTTAGTATATCTGAGTCTGAAAATATATGAATATCTCTGTATCTATCTGTAATGTAATTATGTAGATTTTATAGTCTATTGTGTTATCTGTTCTCTTGTATTCGCTTGATAATAAGAAGAGGTAAAATATATTGCAGGCAAAAAATAGTCAGTGTATTTCTTTTTACTTATTGAGATGTTTTTATGGGAAAAAAAGTTACCACTAACCTGTAAAACACATGCTTGAGTTAAATGTTTAACGCCTTAGCTACAAATGGCTTAAAACGGCTAATTATATTATTTAATACGATATTCAGCATTGTTAGTTGGTTGATTGGTTAACTAGATAAATAAATACATAAATAAATATAGAGCGTTAAATAAATAAAACATGTAGCGTTTTGAAAACTACTCTTGAATCTATTTTTCTAATTGCACATAAAGGAAACATATTATCCCCTAAAATAATAAAATATCAGACGTATCTGTTAAAGAGAAAACTAATTGCTGCTATACGAAATAAATCGTAATAAAGGATTTTAATTAGATTATAATTCCTAATTTACAAAATTTTCCATAATCAGCTATTCAATTTCAATCGCGTAATCATGATTGAGTAATACTGAAAAAATTAATGTACATTATAAATTGAGCAAATATGCCTTATCAATGTAAAACTCTATTCAATGTTATTATACATTTTTATAAAACAATCTTGTTATAGATTTGAATCATTATGGAAAATACGTTTTTAAAATTTACATATGTGTATATATTTTAAAAGCTTTAAAAAATAATTTTTATTTAGTTAACAATGTTTCGTGAATTATTATTTATTGATTTAAAAAAATTGACACTAAATATAGTTAAATAATGAAATTATGAGGAGGTGTAAATATAATATTTCAATTTTTTTGTACTATTTTATATCAAACTGTGTAATTCAACAATTCTTCTAACTTTTTACAAGATATATTAAAATCAATTTTAAAAAATACTTTAAAATAAGCATCACGTCATTGCTAAAGGACCCAAATAATAAAATTGATTTTGAAATGATCAAGTTTACTAATTCAAGCTTCTATTGATCTAAGCTTCATCGCAAAAAATATTTAGCTGAGTAGACCAATTCTAAACTCACATAGGAAAAATTTATTTCAAATATGAAAATATAGATTTATTCCATACGTAATCCATGACATAAGTGTTTAATGCTATTATTTATTAACATATATGTGTATATGTATATGTATATATTATAGATATTTGTTTTACTTTATATACATAGATTGGTAATTTTTTTAAATGCGCAACAATTGACTTAAAACTGTGATCAAAGCTAAAGAATTAAAAATTAAATACCTAAAATTAATTTAATAATTAATTAATTTAAACTTTGCCAGATTTTTAATTACCACAATATAAATGACCAGTAAAAATACTACATTGATATATTTTTTTTAATAATAATATGTAAATGAGTTGGTGTATATTTCCTTTTTTGAAATTATACATGTTGACCACAATTGCAAAATGCATATTATATTCAATGGAATTAGTTTAGATTGCCATTAAATGTATATGTTTATTAATGTCTATGGAATATATATCTAAATTAGTAGTTCACTAGACTAGCACAGGTTATATTATCATAATAATGATAAAGAATACTAACCTAGATAAATAATAAAAACTAATATTACAAAAAATAGTCATGAAAATTGAAGTGCTGTAATTTCGCTTCTAGGTTCAACACAGCAAAATGTTTTGCAGTATATCATTGTACAGTCTCATGTAAGCATTCACCCTTATTTAGGAATACGCACATTTATCAGCGCCTTATGGAAGCAGACTTCATTTTTTCTGCCTGTTGTACTTGAGCCTGTCGTGCTGCTTTGCGTTCAGCATTAATGTTTAGTTTGCGAGTAGATAAAGGGCTTGCCTCATTATTAACTTCACTTCCAGATTCAGCAGCTACTTCTTCGGAGAGGTTGGACCATTTGGTTAAATGATCCTGATAGTTTGGAATATGTTTTTAAGGTCCATTTGGTTCACTTTGCATGTCAATCAAGTCTACTTGACAACGGGAATTCATGTCATTTGAAACGATAGGTTTCACTGCCAGTATTATTCGGTCGCTGCTAGAAAATACGAAACCTTCCGATATTAGTTGCATTTGACATATTTTAATGGCTAGTATAGCTATATCACTTATTATAAGCCAATTACCCTCAAACTGACCTGACAATATTAATATATCTGTAAAAAATGCAAAATTTTCTAAGTTAGATATTATTAACTGTCAGGGGTGTAATTATTATAAAATATTTTATCAAAGTCAACTGAATCAGATGCGCACCTGATGAAACTGTATTTCAGTTTATTGAAGGTATTATTATTATTTTTTAGATGGAGCAGAAATAAGAATTAATTTAATAACACTTTAAACCGACTGCAAATCTATCTCGCACAGATACATATACCTACTGAAAGAATTTTTTAAACATACCCAAATATGCGGAAAAAAATATAGCATCATTTATAAAAACGTGCAAAAATGTTATTATTAACACTGCCGCCGCATAAAATCATTGAAAAGTGGATAACTAGTAAAACTTGGAAGTAGCTATATTTGCACTCTTATTGATAAATTGTTTGAAACTAACTTTGTGATAAAACATTTTAACAGCGGGTGGGGTAGAGTGGACAGGTTTCAATAGTCAACGACTGTCATTAACAGCAAAACGTAAACACAAATATTTCCCATCTGGTTCCTCTTTGAATTCCGTTATCACTCTCTTTAAAAATCTTTTGTAACCATAAACTTATGAGAAAATTTTAAAATTTCTACATACATACATATATACAATCTCACCTATAATATACAACCATGATGTAAAAAAGAAATGTTTTTTGCATTTTATTCAAAAACTTAAACTTTTAAAAGAGAATGAAATATTATTTTTATTTCATATCGAAAAGAAACATATAATTTTACTGTGACACATCACATAGTTATTAAACTTTTAAAATATAGGCATAAAATAGTTAGTCTTCAAATGTTCAAGGAAAGTTATAGAGATATATTGTTTAACAGGTACCTACATATTAAGACATGTCAATTTATTTTAAATAAAGAGAAAATAATGTATTACAGTTCCATTTTTACAAATTACTTTTCATTAGTAAGACAAACTGCATGTGAAAACTATTCCATTTTAATTATTTACTAAGACAGTTCAGTAGAGAATATTAATTTACGGATTGATTTTTTCACATGAAAAGACATACTTATCTAATGATTGTTTATATTTTGTTGTATGTAGGTATATATTGTATATATGTAGTCTCATTTCTATAGCAATATAATTAATTTCTCAACACACTATACGTATTATATTTTTACACATCGTACAATAGAAATTAATTAATATACAGTGGCGGATCTAGGGTGAGGCGCACAACGCGCGCCCCACCCTTTTTTGTCCGAACTGTTGCCCTGCCTTTTCTATAATAAAACTTACACCTCTAAACTTTTTATTGAGCTATAATGGGTTTGTTTTATTAGGTGGTATGCATTGCGACTCAAGATCTATCGTAAAACGCGATGCGACCCGGGTTGAAAACACCCCGCCTGTAGGCATTTAGAATGATGTACACCCATTAGTCTTGAAAACACTGTCTAATATAATCAATCAAGTAAAGAAGGCATGGGACGTTGTTACACCATCAGAGGCAGTTGGCCTACTTTACCAAACTTCAAGACAGTCGATTTATTGCGGCATTTGTCACTGTACACCATTTATTTGGTTACTCGTGCAGTTTTTAAGTAAACTTTTACAAGGGTTAAGTATGGATGTCCTGGCAGCCTATGAAAACATCCACAACTTAACAAATGCTTTGAAGGATGTTCGAAATGACGTAGAGAAAATATTTGCCAAGCTCTACGAAAGAATGAAGGACATGGCTGGAGAGGAATTATTACTGCCGAGATTATGTAACAGGCAAACCCTTCGAAACAATACGCCCAGTGACTCGGAGGTATACTATAGAAGGACCGTTTTCCTTGAGCTTTTAGATTGCATGATCAATGAATTGTGTACCAGATTCCCTGGTTTAAAGAAAACTGCACTCTCCGGTCTTTGTTTGTTACCAGCACATTTGGAAAAATTAACTGAATCCAGAGAATTGCCAGAATATTGCCATAATTATTTTCCAAATCTTGTGAAATCGTGTGATATTTTTATATTTTTTATATTTTGTCAGATCAAATGTCGTTAAGCCGATATAAAATGCATCGAGGATAAATCAAATTTTGACACAATTTGTCAATGCATATTGAAGTGTAATATACATATTTCCTAAATATAAATGTGAATGGGGCGTGTAAATATATACTGCAGCTAAGCGCATTATTCGAAATAGTTTTAATTCCAAATTTGATCACTCAATGTAATAAAAAATATTCATAAATAGATAGATATATAGCTTTGTTTCAGAGACATACATATAATTAATAGCTAATGGCCCGATATAAATATTTGTAATTGTTTAAATCGATAAAAAAGTCAATTTTTTAGAAATTAAAAATAATTTTAATTTAATTAATTAATTAGATAAAACATCTAAAATAAACGTAAATGCATATATACTATATTTTCTACTAATCTTCTAAAAAATACAGGAGTTGGCAGAAGTAGCCTTAACAAGTGCATTTATTAACAATTTTTTATTGATAACTTTAATTATGATTACCTAAATATAATGTTATAACCAAAAATATAAAAGAAAATATAAATATTTACAAAAAATGTCCTTCCATTCGAAGGCATAACCAATAACGTAACACAAGGGAATGGCATATATGCTATGACACAAATCAAATCTTTATTAGCACCTTTGATAAGTACCTCTGATAATGGATTTATAATAAATTAAGTATATAGTTTAAATGCATGATATTCTGCTATTATTAACTACATGTATACATGCTAGTTTACATGCTATTACACTGCATTACAAGGGATGTAGGTTGCTGAAGAGACCCCAACAAGGTCGAAATAGCGCGTTGTCTAGATCTCCCCGTACTGCTTGGAATTTACAAAAGTATTATTAAAAATCACATTATATTTATACTTTTCTAACTTACACTTCAGCTGTTTAGGATTGATCTAATGCTGACACATTTGTTCTGTCGCCCGCTTATATTTGATCAGAATAACCTATAATACGAACATTTTCTCACGCCTTCTAATTAAATTATAAAAATATATATGTAACCTGAAATAGTAATATAAACTAAATCACATGCTGTTTTTATTATTGAAATTATAAAAATACAAAGAAAATCTATTGTAAAATTGGTAATAAAATAATTATTTGTTTTATTTTCTGGATTATATCTTTAAGGTATATTTTTAGTTGCTATAAACTACATGAGAAATTTTGAGCAGATTTTCAATTGTACATATAGCTAAATTTATTGAAAGATTTCCAATTATTTTGTCTATTTCTTAAGAACAAAGAAAAATAGGAGAAAGACATGCAAATACATTTTAATTGCGCATAAAAACTGTGATTCAGCAAAACAAAACAACCTCTTTTTTTTTAAACTGGTACAACACCAGACCAAAATATAAAAATACAATTAAAAATTGATTTTCTGGTTTAAACTTTTTATAACAGTTTATGATATGTTAATTAAAATGATTAACTCAATGAAACTAGGTCAAACTAATTAAAAATACGTTTATACTAAGGTGCGATAATCTGTAGTACACAAAATCTTCCAAAGTGGGGTTGCAGAACGTTCAATTAAGCAATAAAATATTGTGTGGCGACTTTAGTAGTGACTTTCACATATAAATGCAACGTTATTATCTTGAACATATGCTTCCAGATTTATTATTATACATTCACTTTAGGTTAAAAATACTAAAATTTCAAAAAAGATACCCATCTGTTTTGGGGAAATACGAAAAAATAGTTTTCCACGCAGATGCATGTATATTTAATTTTTTTTAGTAAAGACAACATGAATAATTAATTAATAAACAAAATTACTTAGACAAATTTAAACCATTCTATATAATGTGCATCACAGATAGTTTATATTAATTCGCTAATCTTTTTTTAGTTTTACGCTATTTAAACTATATCTATATATTATATATTTCGCAGAATAATGAATAGTATCATGAAGTATTAAATATTTATTATGTATATATTTAATACTCTATGTTACGGATTTTATATATAATAATAATTATTTATTTTTATTTTATTTTTATAGAATTTATTTGATGATATGATTGATGATAACAATTGATGTTAGTATTAATCATTATTTCGCCATTTACAGCAATTTTGCGATTTTTTTACAGTATGTTATTAAAATTTTGATTTAGAATATCAAAAATTGTATGAAAAAAATTGTGGAATCACGCTAAAGAAAAATTAAGAAAGATATGCTTTTGCAACACACTAAATACTAACTCAAAAGTCAAAGTATACTTACATTCAATGTAGGTACGGTAGTAAAAAATCTATCTTTTTAAATATAACTATAATCCTCGAATCTTTAAAGTAGGATTTTGAGCAGACTCTTAAAAACCCGTCACTAAATGTTTCATCTTTTATAAACAAAAGAAAAGTAGTTTAAATCAAGAATACCTATTAAACATACCAATTTTAATACTCTGTGTCTAACTAGTATAGGTATAATATATAAAAACAAAACATTAAATTAACAATAGAATACTACCAGTTACCTACTCCATTACATAATCCTACTTGGATAATTATTTCTCGGGGTGTTCAATCATTCACTTTTATTACAGTAATATTATCAGTTCTCTTGTCTCGAGAACCTAGTAGTTACCATAGTTAGTACTATGTTGGCTGACTGCACTATTGAAAATATTCCTACAATTTAGATAATCAACAGAAGTAAAAAAAATTACTTCTCTTTGATAAACACTGACATAAATTGTTTTACTATTCTATTCAATAAAATAAACAATATTTAATTCACATGTTAAATAGTAAGCGGATTTTTCTGCACACTGAATATTGTTGTTTTTTCATTAGTCCAAGCCATATAATAAAATGATGTTTCATTACATTCGGTGTCATATTTTCTAAACTGCGATTAATTATCATTTCTTGACCTACGGTCTTCATTAACTTCTGTGTATATATATATTTAGTACAACATTAGTGATCATGTACTTGTACATCCATAGATCATTACATATAAGTAATGCATTGACATTAATGTATCAAATATTGCCAATATTTTATAATTCGAGATTCATTTTCTTGTGTTAATTTTTAAATTGGGGATTTTTAATTTTGGGAATGCAAAAACCGACCTAACTAAATTAAAAACTGTTAAATCAAAGAAGAGATCGTTCAATCATATGCGAAACATATTCTCAAAAGTTACGAAGCCCCTTAACTATTCAAAAGTTAAGAACTCCTCATTATTTTAACAAAATCATGATTTATAACATTGAAATAATGTTCCACAATAAATTAAATTGTATATTTAATAGCAACACATCAAAATAAATTGAACTCTATAAGTTATTACAAAGTGATCTAAAATTAATGATGGTCATCTTAGCGAGGGAGCTTATCAAAAATCCATTCGCATACCATTTCAGATGATCCTAAAACAGTTTCTTGATATGGAGCTATTTTGGTTAAGTTCGCCCTAAAAGTGAAAATACGTGGCCTTGCCTTCCACCATAAAAGTAATATTTTTTAAAGTTAACTGCACAAAACGCATTTATTTTACTTCATTAGTGCTATTTTTAATTCTAGTTATATATATATGTATATTTTATTACGCTTTAGTTGCGTTTTAATAGGTCGTTTTAGTCGCCAACGTTACGAACAGTCGCGTTTTAAATATATCAACAACAGAGATTTAACACTTTAGCGCAAAATACATCCAAATAGTCGCATTTATACTTAATAGTCACACTCTTTGTTTATAAACATTTTCGGTACATAATTTAAGTAGCATATATTATATCGTGTTAGCAATGGTAAGTATTATTTTTAAAATATGTATTATTCAAAGTGTTAATAATAGATTATGCGACTAAAGCGACTAAAATATATTTTCCCCGAAAAATTCGACCATTTTTAACTCCCCCCCCCCCCCCCTTATCATATTTACGTAGTTGTATGCTTCATAACCTGGTGTAGGGCTTTTAGTTGAATAAGTAGGGCATAAATGTAACAGTCATGATCTGAATTAAAGGCTACTAACATATTTTAACTAGATTATGCGACTAAAGTGACTATACATATTTTTATGAAACTCCCGTCCATTTTTACCCCTAAATATCATATTTACGTAGTCGTATGCTTCATAACCGGATGTAGG
>JAYRBW010006453.1:0-13622 GCA_036023295.1 Invenusta paracnida
ATTTTCAATAAAGCAACCGCTAACTCATGGTTTTCATAAATTATTACACCAATAATTATGTAACAATCAATAATTCCACACGCGTTTCACCCATAGAAACTAAACAATATATTATGTTTACATAGAATGGCAATTTATATTATTCCTATTGAAAATATGATAAATTTGCGATTGTGATCAACATGAAATATGCTAATTATTACTCATTTCATTTTAAAATTGGTAAAAAACGCACTTGAAAATAACTCTTTCAGGCAACATAACATTGTGTTATTTAAATATAAGAATTACAACCGCCGTCAAGCTAAAATGCAGAAAAGGATATTTCACAGAGCTCATTTTTGCTTTATAATACTACTTATCATATAACAAGTAAAACATAAAATTATAAATTATAAATAAATAAAATAAATTTAGTAATATTAATAGAAGAAAATAAATAGTCTTTTTACTTTCCCATTTCGGTAATTAAAAATCTGTATAGGATACTGATTTTTGACCATGATCTTTCTTCTTTAAATTGTTTCGCCAGTTTTTTTCCAGATAGTCAATCTGTGGTTTTACAATATATTGGATTTATTCTAATTGTGTTTCTAATTTCAATAAGAAGATACCCATCAACTGGCCGTAGCTACATTGTTTGCGCTGTTCACCGCACTGGCCAAATGCCTCGCATAATACGCTTGATATAATTTCTTGACTGAAGAAGGTCATAGTTTGGTCGATAACTAGCTAGACGTGACAACAACGAAACTATTTGGTTGGGTATGGGTTGTGTTTGCTTTTCTCTGATATAAATTTTCAACGATCAAAGTATACTAATTGAGAACTACTGTACATAAACACTGCAGAATGTATAAAAATAATGAATTTAAACAATAAGCAACACTACAATCAAATAAACCCAACTTTAGAAAACTCAGCCCGGAGCGGGATTCGAACCCACGACCTTTGGATTACATGCTAATGGTCATGCATGCCAAATGTTCTCTACTAACTAAACTATCATTGGGACTGACAACTCAGCTGGAAGAATCCAAATCACACTACATACATTAACCAGAGCAACTCGTAACCCAAAGGTCGTGGGTTCAAATCGCTCTCCGGGCAGAATTTTCCATAGTTGTGTTTATTTGATTGTTATACTACATATAGTAGGTAGTTAAGGCAACAGGAAATCAGGCTACTCTTCTAATTTATTGGATCTCATAACCATTCGCATGAAATCGATATCCGGATTGTTGATAAGATATTTTTTATTGCTGATGCAGAAGTCATCTCCATCAAACCAGCTGTACAAAGACCTCTGTGATATGCTGATATCATATCCTGTAAAGAGACATATAATAGATAGATCTGTAGATAAATCTGTTTAGATAATGGACCAACTACTCGTATAAGGCATATAATATAATATTTATAACTCTTTTTTGGAACGGAAACTAGGATTATACTGGCAGATTTATAATCCGTTTTCCGTGTAACTTATGCATTAGGTAACCGTGTAACTTATGCATCTCGTTTCAGTTCAGTTGGTTTAAAAACGTTTGTCGATTGCTCGAAATCGAGCAGGTGATGCAGATGACTCCTCGTAAAAAATCGGGCTTTAGTCAAACCTTTTTTAACTGAAAGTTAACTGAGTTTGAACCAAAGACGTTTAAATATACTACCTAGACTAGACACGCGCCGAAATATCTGTAAGTTCGGCTTCGAAAAGATTTTTTGTTTGGTAGTCAAAGGAAATAAATTCACTATCTTTCATAGTATAAACGGTCGATTTTCAAACGAAAAAATGTACCTGATATAAAATACTGTTATAAAAAGTAAAATTATAGACATGTGCATCAGAATGTCAGCTATAACATATGTAATTTTTAAGAGTATATCTTAAATAGTAAAAAAGTTTGTTGATGACCGCGATTTTATAAAAAATATGCATAGTTTTGCCTTATACGCTATAATATGTCATTTTGCCTGATACATAGTTTACGCTTCCTTCTGCCTACCAAATTTCCATAGTTATAGTCGATTTTGATTGGCTGAGATGTCAACCGAATATATATTATAAATAAATATATTATATTTTGTTTCTCTTTCTATTATCGTGTCTAGTCTAGGTAGGTAGTATATCTAAACGTCTTTGAAGTTAACTGAGTTTGAACCATAGACTTTAATTGAATTAGCTAGCGTATCACAGTCAGAAATTCCCTGTATGTATGTAGTTTCGCTTTCGGAGTTTCATTTATTTTAGGTAGCAGAAAGCGCTAGCCTACATAAAAATAGGAGTGAAAATTCTGTCCCAGTGTTTCGGAAATTACAATTCTTTGAAAGAACTTTCAAAGTCACTTTAAAATTCTGTAAAAGACTCATAAGAATTGCAAGAAATCTAAGAACTTTGAACGTTCTTTCAAAGAAATGTAAGTCACTTTGAAAGTTCTTTCAAAGAAATCACTTACAATTCTTCCAAAGAAATGTAAGAAAATGCAAGAAATCTAAGAATTGTAATTTCTTTCTAAGAAATGTAAGTTTCGAAACACTGGGGTTACATTTCTGTGCAAGGATATACATATTTAGAACAGAGTTTGCTTTCCTAAATTGTGACATTAAACTGGTTGGTGTTTACAAAATACCGTGGTAGTTCATCGATGTCTAAACCGTTTGGAAAATTGAGATCACACTTTCAGTTCGATTAGAAAAGTAGGTCATCTCTCGTTATTTTATCGGAGGAATGATGAAATTAGCAGTCAGCTGTTTCTTTTAACTCGATTGAAACGAACTGAACGGAAACGAAATTGTGAACTGACCTAACTGTAATTGGGAGACAGCTATCAAAAATGGGTTGCACTGCCAGAATATCCTAAAAATGAATGGCTCAAGTCTCAATAATGCCTCCATAAAATATATTACGATTAGAGGACATTTTTTATTGGTATATTCTCGCTGTATCTCACAAATTACAAGTTATGTAGAGGTGTTAAATAGTCACCTGCGATATTACTGCATTGATTTTACTCCAATAAAAATGTTTAGTGTGGCTTTGTACAGTTTACTTACAATTTAATATTGTTTGCGTCAACATTACAGAGATGAGAAAATTTCCATCAAACTTTCGTAATTATTAATCGATTTTTATGCTATATATTTTTCTATATATATCTAAAAAGGGCTCAACATGTAACATTTCAGTGTAACAGCGAAGAATATTAATGTATTCGTAGATTTCTGTGGTCAATTTTGTTTTTCGTTGATCGATAACAATACATGTGTTTATTTGACTTATTCAAGCTGAATTGTTATTCGGGCAACTTTCATCTGCAGTTTAATAATGATGTACAAATTTAAAACTATGCTTAATAATATTAGAATACAAATACCATTAACAGACAATTAATCCTTGTAAAATATAATTAATTTCATTTCTAAGTACCTAAAAGTTCCATTTCTAAGTATTTCATTTCATATGTAAATATCTGACTTTATTTTTAGACAATGTCCTTCCATTAATAACATTACTCTTTTTAGATCAATTGATTGATACTGTTGTTGCATTGAACAGTATAAATATGTAGGTATTGTATACGATTATTATTATTATGTATCACATACTATCTTTCTGGAAAGAAAATACTACTGACAAGCCAAATAGTTTAAGTAGCTTCGGATAAAACAATTTATTGAACAATTCTGCCACACTAAACTTGCTCACTTTACTTTAAATATGCATTAATATGAGCGCCTAAAGATACAAATACAATTGATGTGCACATTTATGGTCGAACAACGGTAATTGTGAATCTAAAAAACCACAATAATCTCACTATTCAAATGTATATTATTTCGATATATCACTGATGCTGAGGGTGACTGGGTCAGCCCTGTTTCGCTCTTATTAGAGTTCATCAGCAGCCTTACCCCTGATAACAGTAAAACACCAAGGAGAAGCAGTACTCTACAAGGCCCGAGTGTATCGGAACACCAGTTTGCATGAAAACTAGAAAAAGTCTAATACTACAGTAAAAAAGTGTCTAGTAAGCAAATGAAGTGGTTAAGAGAAACGTAATGAAAAATAAAAAGGGTTATGCTAGCTGATGAACTCCAATAAGAGCGAAACAGCGTTGTCCTAGTCTCCCTTGGCATCAGTAATATACCAAAGTAGTACATTTGAAAGATTCAAATTCATATTGTGTTGAGCGGTAATCGCTCTTTACTTCACTATTACTGTAATTGTGTTATTTTATGTATGTTTGATATATCCGTGTTATTCAAAAATTTGATAAATTTATTAGAAATTGAGCTGTCCTATTTAAACAAATATTTCAAATTAACATGGATTAATTTTAAATTCAGCTCCACTTACCTGCAGAAGGTCGAATATCCGTGAATGCTATACAAAACAGTAAACGTACAAAAGTTTCTACTGGAAATGTGGTCCAAATCATGGATACCATTGAGTTCTAATTGTTAATTATTAGGAGAAATAATTCAATGCTTTGCCACCACTTATTGTTAATTTGCTACAAAATAATATTAATTCTGGAACGTAGGTAAGGATTGTTAGTTTTACTGCATATAGATCTTGAGTTGTACATACAACAGAAGTCACAAAACACCCTAACTGTCAATGCTATAATAAATACGTACAAGATACAACACATTTATAGCTTCAAGTATTGCAAATAATTTGAGGTATGACATAAATATTTACTCATTAAATACCCATTTAAGTACCCACAAATAAAAAACGAACATTCTTGGTGGATATTTTTCTCATTACGCATTATGTGTGCTTTTGAAGGCATGAGTTAAGTTTGACAGTTCGTGATGTTTGAACCTCCAGAATACGAATCGTTTGTTTTATAAACAAATAGAAGACATTTAATCTGTTAAGAATTTCCATTTCAAGTAAGCAAGGCAACAGACAGACAGAAAGCGTTTCTAATCAGCTTCTATTCTAGTTTATGTGTTAATACATTATAGTTTAGAAATATCCTGGTATAGTCGTGAGAAGAGTTTTACAGTTTCTTAACAGTATGAGCCAGGAAGGAAGTCTGCCCCATTTAATTTTATTCGCAGATTCAGGTTGCAAAATTTCGTCAAAGCTATAGTTCATCCATTTCACTAGTGTAATTTCAAAATTAATTCTATACACTCATTTTATTTACCTATTTTGATGATATTCAAAATTTAACTGTACACATATTATAGTGTATGATTGTATTTAGTGTAAACTGATTAAATACTATACTACATAGAGTATATTAAAAACATATAGTGTTCAGCTATCATTGAATATTTGTTTAGCGCGTTTTATTTTTTCTCAGAGTAGAAAAATGGAAATAACAATATAGTTTTCTATTAATATTAGTTATATTTTAATCAATTTTACATAGACAAGGAATATTAATTAGTATTAACATCAACAGTCGAATTTCAGACCATTAGCCATACATACGTTAATTGATTAACAAATATATTACAACATATTTTAAGTATATTGTTTGTGTTTTACTAATTGAACAATCTATTGAAAGAATACAATTCTTGATTTGCAAGTATTATTTTAATATCAGGTATAGTTTAACACAGTACTATTAAATTGCATACAGAATCGATAAAACTCGAAACTCTTAGCGTTGCCTTGACGATGAACACCAGATCTCAAATGGGGAGACATCATATTCATAACTTATTAATGCTAAATCGCATTAACATCATTCTCTTTAAAGCCTGTTTTCTCCTTCATAACTATTGTAACCCTTTCCAAAGGCGCCAACATATTATTTTGTTGTTTATAATTTTTCAAATTATTTGTGAAATGAGAACTGACAGCTATATGTCAAATCCTCATTAATAAAGAGACATACATGTATGGCAAAGTTGTCAAATTGATAGATACTAGGTTCTTACGCTATATAGTTGCCATGGATATTTGCTGAATAAATATCAATTGTTTTTGTTTAAAATTGTGTCGGAAGAAGTAAAAGTAATATTGTTTTAAAATTAAATTAAAAACAGACTGTTTCCATACTTTTTTATGATGTATTATATTATAATTTATATGTAATTTATGTGTAATTTATATAATGTATATAATTTAAAAATCAACATGAACCAGCTCATTGGTATATTAATATTTATTGCATCATAAAAATAGTTAACATATAAAAAACACTTTAAACTATATTTATTAACACAGCTGTATTTGTAAAACGATTTTAAGATTATATTTGTAATAAGATAAGTTATTCTGAAATAGTCATTAATTTGTAACAAGATGGGGAACACATTTAAGTAGTTTTGGTTTAGTTTTTGTGAGAAAATCATCCACGATAAATATTTCCCATATGTTTAA
Source organism: Invenusta paracnida (assembly GCA_036023295.1). NCBI lineage: Eukaryota > Metazoa > Platyhelminthes > Proseriata > Coelogynoporidae > Invenusta > Invenusta paracnida. The sequence continues at coordinate 6,353 of JAYRBW010006453.1, forward strand.
TTTATGGGACCAAGTTTTAGCCCAACTTGCCCTATACCATATAGTCAATAAATAAATATAATGTTTGTGAAAGAATTATTGACATCTATATTTTTATAAATAATTTTTTATACATCAAATTTTTTTATTAATATATATTGTATAATATACATATATATATCTATAAAGTATGTCTATATACACTGTACTTTACAGAGAGTGTATATAATTTATTTGAAGTAAGGAAACAATTATTTCATATCAACATGAAAGTTATTAAATATGAATATATTATTATTAGAATACACATTATATTTTCATATCCACACACTTATTATATCATTATGCAAGTTAAATAACTAATAATTAAAGGAAAAACGAAAAAGTTTAAATAATAAATATGAATATTTGTTAATTTTTTTCCCCACAAGAAAGGATAACTATGTCATAAACATTGACTCAATTTAAAAATGGATAACACAGTTTACTCTTATCCACATTCGCAGTGGACTCCTTAACTACTAAATATTATATACTATAACACTTCTCCTTGAAATCTGCAATTTCTAGAACTTCTGAAGTTCGTATAGGAGCAATATGTACTATATATGTAGAAAAACAAGTCGAAACACTATTTATTTCCTGTTTGCTGCACTATCTAACAGCTTACTGAAAGAGAAAAGCACTGTACAAGTATACAATTATGGAGCGGAAATGGTTAAAATACAGTGTCAAGGATTTGGAAAGTTACTTAATTGTTTAATGTGTTATACCTGTAATGTTTGGAAGAGGCCTAAACGGACCAACAGCTTTTAACTTATTTCAATCATATCGAATTTGTAACCATCAAATTTGTAAACCATGAACAACGAACCCTTTCGAAGACTTTCCGTCAGCAAGTCAAGTCTACAGGAGGTCGCGAGAACGTTGGATCCAACTTGTCAAGTCGCGTTTATTATTAGATATAACTAATACTAATAAATTTGTTTATTTAATGTAAGCATATATTTTTTGCATAAATCATTTGTTTTGTGTAGACTTTTTAAGAAATGTCTTATTATCTTGAAATTATATTTAATTATTTGGTTGTAATTTGTGTTTGTTTAAGAAAGCAAGCATTTGTATAATTTCTTGAAAGAGTATTGTTACAAATTGTTACATATTTTGCTCATGTTGTGTCATTGGTATTATTTAATTCATTTATACTACGTTGGCCATGTCCACCGTCCACCCTGACAGGTATCAAGAAGGAATACAATCACATGCAGCAGGATGTCGGGCATCTTTTCTGTAGATCAAAATCCATCTCTCTTTTTGCTCTGTCCAGGCCCAAGTATTTACACCACTAGTCCATGGTTTCTTCTTCTCGACACTTCTTGCACCTACTTTCTTCAATCTAGCTGCGATGTAATCGTTTGGTGTATTTTTTTAAATTTTATGGTGTATTAAAGTTTTAACTATAATTTGCATTATTGGATTTACTAACTCAATGACAAAAAATTAACAGAAATTCAAATGTGCAATATTGAATTGAATATGCGCGACGAAATTTTTTCAAATTTAAATTGTACACTATTGAACTCATAATATATAGAAATGGATCAATAACAATAAGAGTTGTTTATTTATTTTGTGATTGAACTGATTATTCGGCAGGAAATAACTTTGAAACTAGGTGCTGTGCATTTATTTACTGGTAATGTGCACTAAGAAACTAGAAGACCACTTACTAACATGGTTATAACTCCCCCATTAATACCTTGGTTCGAGTTAAATGAAGAGAGATTAGGTTATTAATTTTGTTTTATTAGTTTGCGTACAACAATAATATTACAAATACAGGTCAATTAAATCATTCAATATAGGAATCAGTGAGGACTAACAAATGACTAACTAATAATACTATAGTCACAAAAACATATACGTGTATGTTCACATCATAACAATTAGTTAATATACACATAGAATGGCAGTCTAATCTATTTCTAATTGTGGTCAATATGTATTATTTGCAAAATTCAGTCAGTGTAAAATCATTTACATATTACATATAATTAATTTCATCATAGAAATTGGTATAACGCGCACTAGAAAATTACTTTAATCAACGTTATGCTAATTAAATGAAATAATGACAAACCGAGGCTAGTGTAAAGCGGATTTGGTGGCAGAAAACCGTAGTTTGTAGAATTCATCTTAACTGTATCATACTACTGATATATTAAACTTTTAAAGCAAGTAGTACAATAATTAAAAAAATTAAAACATGAAATTTTAACAATAAATGTATATAATATTTTAATAAACAATATTTCGAAATGTTAAATGTTATTACTTGAAATTATACAAAAATTGTATTTAAAATATATTATTATTCATTTTAAGTGGTCGCGGGAATCTTACTTTTTCACATTGTAATGTCATTATGTCAGATAGTCAGCCAAACTATGTTTATAAAGTAAAATATCAGTTCATACAAATAGACAAAGTTTGCACAAAACTATAAGTTTATATAACACTAAGAACACACGAGTTAAGAAAGTCGATCAATGTTGACAAGAGAACTACCGCCAATATCAAAATTGATGATGAGGCAAGAGGCACAAATATTATCCGGATTCAAGAGTCAGATTTTGGTCATGTTTAGAGAGCATGTTATCTAGCCAGTGTGTTCACATGTACATTTTAGTTAGTGAAAAAGAATTACAACAATTATTGACAAATCTTTTCTTCAAGTATTTATAAATACAAGAATTGAAGAATGAAAAGAATAGTAAAACCATATAATATAGTTCAATTTGCAAATGAAGATATATTTTATAGAATAGATCGAGATGGTTTCATATTGTAACAAGTATAGATTGTTCGATTTGATGACATAAAATCTTTTGCAGGAGTATAAGATAAATGGGAAAGAAATTTAGACACTTGCTTAACACAATGACTAAATCGAATGAAGTTATTATAACCTCAAAATAAAAGCCTAATTAATATGGAGCGAAACATGAATAGAATTTTTAATAAATTTATTTTGCTCTTTTCCAAACCCAAAGTGTGTTTAAATACTTAGCTATATGTAAGTAACTATAGGGTCGGTAATTTAACTAAAGTTTGCCATTTCTTATTTAAAATGGCTAACAATATTTCCACATAAATTGATGCTAATTAGATAACTTAAAGTTTACTGTGAATTATGCCACAATTGGAGTAATATTTTAAAATCATAAAAATGCACAAAAATTGATTAATATTACAGTTATAAATATAAAAACTGTCAAGAGTATTTCATACATTTAAAATCATGTTCTACGAAATAGAATTCGACATAAAAATGCCAAGAAAAGCAAAATATATTGTATGATACGATATTCATGATATAATAATATAATAATATAATCAACGACAACACAAATTTAGAAGTCAAATTCGCTGCACATTTAAAGGCAATTATTCGTAAAGCTGAAGGAACCCTTCTAGTTTGAAGTTGACGACGTAAGCGATGTTTTTATTTTTACTGCTTTATCGTGGATCAAACGTAGAACTCGTTTATTACAAATAAATATGATCGTGATGAGAAACCCCTGAATCCCAATAAGAAAACTGCTGACAATATCCAATGCATCTGACTGAAACCAGATATTTAAAAGTGGCAAAATCCAGATAATACCAAATAATAGTCCCAGTTTAATTGTAACCAAAAGACCCAGAAAGCTTCGGTTATCGTCTTTAGCGCTGGTGGCCATTTGAGTCTGCTTGAGCGTTCTACGAAGACCAATTATTGTCCAGATGTAGAAAACAAGCGTCCACAAGATGAGGGCCAAAGCGGGGATGGCCATGCCAATCAACACTGAGCTTTCATTGACAAGCCAGCAGACCATGTCATTGGAATAGGTGATGGCGAAGACCCCCATACATTGCTGACAAAGATGACTGACGAGACACAAGGCCACAAATACAAGAGGCAGGCCATACGAGAAGAGGCAGAGTCGAAGGCACTTTTTAGCTGACAACTTGCTCTTTGCTGCACCCATGGATGTTGCAAACGATTGCTTGGAGATGTAGGACAGACAAGCGCTCCAGGAGAATGTGCACAAGGCAATCCAGTGGTTAATTACAGCACCAACTTGACAGCCCAGTTGGCCCAACTGTTTTGGTCTCACAGCAGCAAGGCTGAAGAAGAGAAGGATATTGATGAGCAGGCTGAGTGACAGCTGTAAAGTTGCCATTCCAGGAAGTGATCCACGGAGTTCACTGAAGAATGAGTAAGTGACAACTGTGACCACAAGACCAATAACTGACAAGGGAATGGCAATCTTGTTAACTACAGATATAATCTGTATAACTGTCTGTCGGTAGCTATTATCATCTGATTTCTTGTTGCAGCGTGTGTGATAAAGGTAGCGATCCTCAATGGTCACACTTTCGGTTGTGGGATTATTTATGAAAGAATTTTTAAAACTTGTCACGTCATTGATAGCCGAAAGAATGTCGTAAACATCAATTACGCAATCTTTTGGGGCTGCGTTTACAAATGGAATCTGGCTGGAAAAACAAATTGAGGACGTATATCCATAAAACTGACTTACAGAGAGCGAAAATTGTATTTCAGATGGTTTCTTGTAGCAGCCGCGATAGGAGGTTTCATTATTTATTTCAATATTGGGAATATATTCACTCATATTTTTTAATTTGTTCACATAGGCGTTCATATCCAGCAGCCAATCTGTCTCATTCTCGGGTGAAAATACAAAGACCACATGAAACTTGGAGGTTACCTTTTGATATCGTATTTCAGTTTTATTGGCACTGACATCAGCCAAATCAAAAACACAATCACGATAAGGGAACACGAAATGCTTCTGAAAAATGGGATTGTTCAGTTCAATAAACTCACAAATTTCTTTCAAAGCTCCATCAGTACTGTAAGTAACTGCTTGAACCGTAATATTGATACTGTAAAGCGATTGCTTGACGGAAAGGCATTTTCCATAGTCTACTTGAAAGACCTCATCGAAATTACATCTAATTTTGAAGCAATAAGACGTCCCTTTGGATTCTTCTAGAGTGCCATTATCGATCAAATTGCACCGCTTTTCCAGCTCAATGTAGTCAACTCGGCGAACAAACATGCTGCTTACCGGTCTCCTAAAATCGATCATTATCGAAAACGACGGAATTATGATATTACCATCTGTAAAGCGAATAAAAGGGGTACAGAAATCGCAAGCTTCTGTGTGGTTCAGAAAGTAACAGAATATATTTTTAATATTTTTGTTTACCGTGCAGGGCAACCGCACACCCATGCGACACTGCACTTGTAGAAAACTCTCCAACGAAGAATCTATGGCGGGTAGATCCACATCAGTGCTATTTTCATGAAGGATGTCGCAAGTTCTCAATTCATTTAGGTTTGCCATCGGGTGCATTGCACGAAGAATTTCCCTATTCACAATTTGACTACAGTTTACAAAGTAAAGCTTCAGTTTATTCTCCAATGTGAGGGCGGCATCAGTTGAAAGTTTGCTATACACCGCGGGATCGCAGTAGCGTACTCGAGGAAATCTGTGAAAGCTCTCAAGATAATTGCACTGAGCACAGAACTCATTGGCATAGATGGTGTGATCCGGCATGCTTAAAACGAAGCCGGACGAGTTGAAAGAGAATACGGGACTTTCACAGTTGGCACGCATCTTTTCATTTTCGGTAAAGTTGCGGGCACAGTAGTGGACTACATGATACACATTTTGTGTCACTTCGCCACTGTCCGCTATATTGCTGACCATTTTATCGCATCGTATTGACACCTTATGGGTGTACACTTCGGGCCAGTTTCCATTGAGATAGTCAATACAGCAGTTCCCCGAGTAGCCACATTCGATACTTCTTTTGCAGCTCTTCAGGAAGCCCATCTCGCTAAGACATGAGCTGTGGACTTCCCAGTCGAGAATGCGTTTCTCCCAAAATGCTAAAACGAAGAGCATAAGTGGGTCATTAAATAATATTATGTACTTAATAGATTTGGTCATTTGATGTAAGTGTTCCTATATATTACTCATTGTCAAGTAGTCTGTACCCCAAACAATTATTACTAACAATAGAAGGAACAAGTCATAGACTTCCACAACTATAGTTGCATAAAGCTAAAGTAAAGTTCAACAAGTTACACGAAAGAATCATTTTGCAGAAAATTAGTGTAACTTGTTGTCGAAATCCATGTATGGTCATTAAATACAAAAAGAAGAAAGAGCTCGCACCTTACAAAGTGTAATTGTGGTTTGGAAAACAAAATTATTTATAATATAAATGATACAATACAATATACAATACAATACAATTCAACTCAGTACAATATAATAAATATTGGTTAATTGCTGGCTGAGACTAAAGACTTCTGTTTAATCTATGTGTGGAAAATAATTTGGGCACTTTTAAATTCTCATTGCAATAAATCAAGAACCATAATGAATCGTTTCAAAATTATTTATACACAAAAAAGTGACATATATGTAGGTATGTACATCTCAGGAAGTAGCATTATACTTATGACTTAAATGTTTTCAATAGCCCAACTAGACTTCTTCCATTTTATTTTTATTTATTATCTAAAATTTTAAATAGATAACATATCATATGTGATTCTTTGGAAATTAGTTATCTTACAAAATGCGCTATAGAAAGAACAGTAGGTACGCAATAATATTACATATTTTGTCAAGCCAAGAACAAGTGCATCATTGCTTTAGCTTGAGAGATGATACAAGCTAAAGGCCAAAGTGGTTTATGATACGGAGAATTGGTCAATATTTCATATCAATGTAATCACCAGTCTGTTGTAAGCGATTAAACTGAGTTTAAATCACATGCTTCTATTATATTTTATTATTTTATTATTTAGCATAGGTATACATATGAAGGTAGCTTTCCAATACTTAATATTTAATATATGTATATTTACGCAAAATAATTCATACACAGCATACCTGCTCTATATTGGAAGCTAACTAATAGTGTGAGCATAATAATACGAATAGTATCAATGTATATAGAAATTTTAAATAGTAGGTTGCTATGATATGAGGAAGATTAGTACCTATCTTATGAGTGGAAGTATAACTTGCAGTTATTTTCTAGCAGATTATAGATTGACTGATGATATTTGCTATAGTAATCAACATTAAGTATAGGATAACTACCTGTTATCAGGAGTTAAACGTTAATATACCGAGTCGGCGCAGCCGACGAGTATATTTAAGTTTAACTCCGCAATAACAGGTAGTTAATACAATTTATT
>JAYRBW010006464.1:0-13622 GCA_036023295.1 Invenusta paracnida
ACTAAGAAATCAAAACGATGGACAACCTGACTTCGATAGCCGAGAAGATCTCGAGAATTTCTTACGAAAGAATCTACAAACATTTACCGCCCAAGTGATGTCGAAAGAATTCAGTGAAATACGAATCGATTTCCAACGCATTATTGACAAAGAAGGACATTATTTGTAACTGTTTGTAACTGTTTGTACCTGTACATGCCAACATGTATAAATCTCATGTAAATATACTCTAATGGATCTCCAAAAAAAAAATTTTTATATGGATTTTCAAAAACGAACTTAATTACGAACCACTAAGCAGTCAATCTATTGAGAATAAAAAAAAATCATTTGGATTTTTTTCCAAAAATTATATATTTCAATATTGAATGTTTTATCTAAAAGTATTCTTATTCACTGATTTCTTGAATCAGTGTTTATCCGTGACAATTTGTTGAATTATAATTATTAATGTAGATAATTTAAGAATTATCTCGTTAAAATAATAAATGATCGTTTAGTTTACATTACAATTTAAAAACATTTAACTCTTCAATTATGTAAATATTTCAACATGTAAACAGAATAAATGTATACTTTAATAATACGGTATAATACATACAAATAATATATGTATATTCTATATATATTCAAAATTATTATTTATATTATGTTCTTTATATACTATTTTATGTATATATACGTTTATATATACTTTTATTAGTTACACTATTAGCAATTTATATTCTTATACGTCGTTATTTTAAATTCATTAATGATTTACTAAATGCATAATAGCTTTTTTATAAACGAAGAAACTCGTTGGCGTGAGACATAATAGAAATCAATTTTCATAACATAAGAAAGTCATGTTGTAATTTTCCTGGTGTCTCCATTTCAACTATGTTATACTTATTAATTACGGAATTTTTATAGACGGCATAGACATACATAATTTTAATCCTCTTACAAGCTCAGAATTTCCTAATTGAATGTTGAGTATAATATACGTATGTCTTTCCTGGTAATATATTTTCTATAGTAAAGTTAATTTCGTTGGAGCTAGCACGTCTTATGTGTAATATATTCAGATCGATTACGTATTATGAATTGTAGTTTAAAGATTCCATTAAGATAAATAGAAATATATATATGTCATATTATCGTAGTGGAATGTGTTGCTATATACCTGATCATTTGATAATGTGTGCATAATGTTAATAAAATAGTGTAACTTTTGAACTTTGTAGCACAAAAAATATAAAACACAATCACGATTATATTTTTTAGAATATTGTAAGAATTAGGAATGAAAAATTATCTTTCGGATTATCTAATTGGCGCCAATATTTTGCATTACTGATAAGTATTATAATAAGAGGCAATACGTAGCAGTATTCAAAATAGTATATATTTTAGTCTTATAATATTGTTGAGTATAATATATATATAGTATATTTATATAATATACTTATGTATATATGTACATATAAAATACTCATAATAAATAGAAATTCAGAAATATTTTTTATGAAAATATCGTTATAAATAATATAACTTAATGGCATAAAACCTTGCGATACAATGTACTACAAATATATATATATATGTATATATTAATTGTACTTTATTATACATCTATATTATGTATAACCAATTGTGAGATTTTATCAAATGTAAATATGTAATTTTGAGAGTACCTTTAATTGCGCATCTTTATGGAGGCTACTCATGTTTATTGACTATCTCTCTCCTTTCAAACTATATTCTAACGAGCATCTCATCACAAAGTAATACTATATAGAGTTTAATCTCTTACTGATGTCATATGTATCGCGTTGTAAACTGTATGCACAGAAAATAGTCTTATCTCAATAAAATGTATATATATTAGGTATCTATAAATTAGTATAACATATTCATTGTATATTTTTTTATAGACTTATGGTTATTTTTAAATTATTATAAAGTATACATAATATTGTCTAACAAAAACAATATATTACAGTTATACTTTTATAAGACAGCTTTATTAATTATGCTGTCAATGGATATTAAAGTTTAAAGGATTATTTTATTTAAGGCTTTAGATATCGAATTAGTAGTATCGATTGAAATTAATATTATTAGAGTTTAAACGTTATCTATCAATACTCTATGTATCTCATATTAAATATAATTATTAAGTCCACAATAAGTTGTAATACGAAAAGTAAAACGTTATTGTTCTTAATCACAACAATTGTATTTTTTAATTATATATTATTATTGTATTGAAATATTTTACATATAAATTAATGTATGTCTTATATAACCTTCGTAATTTTTAGAACGTAAATGTTAACAAAAACACCGATCACAAATAATACTTATTTATCACTAGTTTATTTAGAAGTTGGTATATATTCTATAATTAAACGTAATATCTTCCTATATTTGTTTCCTGACATTAAAATTGCCTTTGTAAAAGTTGCCGCCGTCAAGGAGATGTATAAGTATAAGCAACAGTAATAAAATAATTAGATCCATTCATTAACGATTCGGTGCAAAAGTCCTAATTGATTTTCACAACAATTTCGTTTATCGTATAAAATTTTATTAATATACAGTAAGCGACGATTATTCACGAATATTGATCTACTTTATTATAATAAAGATTAATAATTAGTGATATATAGATGAATACATATATATATTTGCTATTTAGTAGGTACGTATTGCAAATGCTGTTAGGAAGATTGAAGCTTTTATTGATTTACTAAGCGCAGATACTTACTCATTCCTTTTATGCCATTATTCATTTATAAAATTTTAAGAAAACTATGCAACATATTGTACAACAGGCGATTATTCATGGACGATGCTTTGCTCAGGTCAAGATACATAGAGCCATAAACATTGTATTAAAAATCATTATCCAGCTGACAGTCAAGCACTTCACTGAGTAAAATTATTTTTTTTATACTAAGAAACTGCAAAATTTACTTTACATTAAGCAATGTTTAATTAATTTATACCTGAGTCGATAACGATAAAGATATAGACTAATTGATAAAAGGCAAATGCACAAAGCTATATATGCTACTGTAATTTATTAAACGAATATTTCATCATTGCTTACACATCTTTAGAGAACCGAACTAGGCATATCAGATCGTCGAGAGACATAAAACAGATGAGTATAAGTTAAAATGAGAGATAAAGTAGTTGAAGATTATATCATAGCTCTCTTTCATAGGTCCTATAATATATTACTGTATAATTCTATACACACAGAGTTCAATTCAATGATGAAGCCGTGTAAGCAACAGGGAAATATTTGTTCAATAAGTTAGAGTAGCACAACGTTCTGTCTTTGTGCCCTTTTTTCTGTTATCAATTTCATAATGCTACTCAGGGCTAACTATTTTATATACGCTAATAACATTAGAAATAAAAAATAGAAACTTACTAAATATAATATATGTTAGCAAAACATATTACTGTGGGCCACAAAGGTTATAACTTTGTTTTCTTTGTTTTAGAAAACAAATAAAAATTTGTTTGTAGCAGAAACGTTTTGTCCCAGCCAACATTAAAACAGTACTTAAAATTTTGAAATCTTTTTTAGCAGTATATAACGCTATAGAAATTCTATGTGAGCCAAATTGGTATTTGTAGTTGTAATAGTTCCTGAGATAAAATGTCATACTCAATGAGATTAAAACTCTAAATTTTATTTCAATGTCGCTTCTTTTTTTATTTCTGACAGTCGTGTGTGTTTATTTGATATATAAAAAAAATTATGCTTACAAACTAAGCCTTCAAAGTGTGATATTTAACAATACATCTCTAAATAAATATTTTGCTTGATCCAAGTATATTTGCTCGAAAAATTGTCAAAATCATGGTGCTAAAATGTGTTGGTGTTTCTAGTAGTAAAAATCAATGTTTGATAGTTTGAGATATTATAGCGAGTTTTATGAGAAAATTAATTTGATTTTCCCAATATTACTGAAACATGCACGAGCTTGGAAATGATTATTCAATTGGATCAAGCTTGGATAAACAAAGTCATCTTTTTTTATAACTGTCTTAACTGTTTTTTACATAATTTTGAAAACATAGTTAAATCTATTTAATATCTCGACTTAACTGAATAATTATATTAAATATGAACAATGTTCCTACTTTTAATCCCATCGGCAATTGAAATTCATGTTGCAAAGTATGTGAATTAGTTCTTATTCCTATATTGTCAGATTAAAAATGTAGTAGCTTTCTTTGAATTTACTTTTTAAAATTCGTTTGATATGTTAAGTAGTCTTTATTATATTTTTAATTGTCTTACCTCCTGCTACTGGAAGCATATATATATCAATATCATGGTTTTAAACTGACTGGACACAACAGCTTTAAAGTCTACTGGCATATTATATGTATCTGGTGCAGCCACGTATTTCGTTGATATTATTTTATATCCATGATTACAATAATGAGATGAAACATGTGCAAAAGTTTGTTCTATAAGTAAAATAAAAAAATTGCAGCTTCTTTAAATTGGGCATTAATTAATAAAAAGATCTACAATGGGAGTTAATGCATCCAACTTTATCCTTTTATAATTTTTTATTCAATGTTTTACATGTTAGAAAATTTAAAATACATGACAAATTAAGCCCGTTATTCGGGTATTTAATATAATTATATATTTTTATAATATGCTAATTTAATGATTACATAAACAGACACAGACGAGTGTCTCTTCATATTAACTAATATTTGACCTATTTACACTTACAAGGAAGTTTTCGTTGGAATTATGAAAGCTAAATATATATTCTTCGTTTATTCCATCACTATATATATTTTTGTGTTGTTATTGTTGTCTAGATAATTCTAGATATATATGTATATTACTATATTACTATTGTATATTACTATTTTCCAAATTTATATACTTATATTTTAACAGTAAATAATACAGAGAATCACACATTTTACTCGATTTTTAACGTTGCACATAATATGCACATAATATAGTTTAATTTTCACATTCTTTTACTAATGACTAAGATTATTTATTAAATTAATAACATGCTAGATCCATGTTTTCAATTTTAGGCAATTTGTTTTAATTGTTATTTAATTTCTCAGTAAAGCTTTATAATATGATGTTTATGTTTTTTATTTTTAACTTAAAACTATCGGTTTGTCATATCTTATAACGTTGATAGTTAGCCTTATTAAATAATACACGTTGTCATTTCAACAGTTTTTGCCATTATTGCTGTTCATATTTACTTACTAATATTTTTTAGGTATTTCTCATTTTATTTGAATAATTTTTCTACATATAACTAATGAGTTTAAGCAAATTTAAAATGTCGAATGTTTTCAAATTTTAACAAAACCTGTTTTGGCTGATCTTTAATTTATTGATGATATTTCAATAAAGATATATAACTAATTATTCAAGAATATTTCCCTGCTTCAGACTCCGTCTCTTCGATCGCCAAGACAGCACCCACTACCATCACAAGAGTCAGCATCGGAAGCGCCATCACCACCACCACCATCTGAGAACCTACTCAGACGGGAAGGAGGAGGCAGACCTTTTACCACCCAGTCAATCCTCTACACAGCCCCCTATCGACGTCCATCTACATCCGCACCTCAAGTCTCCGGTTCACAATCATTCCTCTACCTCTTCAAATCGTAGAACCAGCGCTTGTGGTTTGATAGTTCCGGTGTCAGCAGTCCAGCAGAGCCTCTCGGATGAGTGTAGTCAACAGACACCACCGGCAACATTGAGTGTTCGTCTCCTTACTTCTGACAGGACTGTACATATTAGCGAAGTATAGCAGATAGTCGCTTGGAGCATTGAAAGTTTAGTGATATTATGTAGCATTTTACTTCTATAATTATTTTTTAATTGTCTTTTATTTTATATGTATACATATACAAAATCTGTACATACCAAAAATCAATTATAGCATAAATTAGTAAGATTTCAAAGCCGGTTTCAAAGCAAATTATTATAGAATATTTGTGAAAAATAGAAATTTCCATTTTTCTGTAAATTGCAGAAGTATAGTGATTCTTAAGAAATATATAATTAAGGCATTTATATAGAGTCCATTTTAACAAATGAAACCAACGATTTTTAAACAAAACTTGTTTAAAACTAATTTAGTTTTAGTTGTTCCTAAAATTCCAATTTATTGAGTTTGTAATTGTAATATAAATTGAAATAAAGTACCTTTGTTAGAATGCTATATTACCACCTACCCAATTATCCTATTGTATATACATATATTGTATATAAATTAAATAATTTAAAGGTTATTAAATATTCCAATATACCATTTCTCATAACAATTACAATTACAAAATAAAATTTAATAGTTTTTTTAAATGTATTCGTATAAGTATAATATATTACAGTTCTCTAATTTGTACTATACTTATGCAAGTATGCATGTGCATATATTAACACACAAAAATATAGCCTTTATATAATAAAAACATAAAAAAATAATTTTAGGATTGTAAGTTATACTAGAATGATATGAATTAGTGGATATAGAAAATCTATAGAATAGAAACGAAATATCAATATCCGTATGTTATAATATGAAATATTTACTAAAAATATATTTACCTTTAAAATACTATTGGAATTTATACTATGTTTTCGATGTTAATATGCCATTAATTGTGATAAATATGTTTATAAACTATAAGGATATTTATTATTTTAAAATAGTTTTATTAAGCTCTAGATAAAAACAATAAACTACTTTCAGTAGCTATTTAGAGTTTGTACATTAATTTTTTTAATGTTGAAATTAAATTATTGGAAATATGTTGTACTATTTTTATTATTATTTGAGATATTATACTATTTTCAAGTGAGGTTATCAATTTAAATATTTTGTTAGGCTTTATGTATATATGTTATATTCATATTAATATACATAATAATTATACTATACTATAAGAAGTCGGAAGTATAATAAATTGATTAAAAAAATTATTAACTAAACTTTATTTTTCTCAACAAAGGACATTTTTTAAATTTCATAAAAAAAAAAATTCAAAACTAATACAATATATTTTTAATATATTTTTAATCGTTCGAAAAACTTTTTGATAATAATTCTCTGATATATTTATTACATAGATGATCCAAAACATGTCAATTGTTGTATGTAATTATGTTATACTCATCAAAGATTTTATGTTTCAATGCGTTCTCTCCTTGATTTATTACATATTTTTATAACTTATTATGTTCATAATAGCATATTGAAGATCATATTTGTATGTAATATTTTAATGTTGAAATTTTAAAATTAGTGAAAGCAGAAAATGCCTAAATTGTTTATTTTAAATTATTAAATAAATATATATTTTTAATATAGAATGGCTTGAACAAGTTCGAAACTAAATTTGATATCTATCACAACGTCATTATTTATATTGTCCAAAACGGAAGTAAATAAACTAAATAAACGTTTTGAATATTATAATGTTAAATAACGTGTTTGTTAATGGAGTATGTTATTTCAATTATCTCACTTATTCTAATGTATTTTGTACAGAAGATTGTAAAGATAGTATCTTTAAACATTTTATTATGTAAGTTTGTAGCTGCTTAGCTATTCTGTTTCAATGTATACAATTTCAAGTTGTCCCTTTTTATATGTTTTAACGAATACAAATTTCATCATAATCGTATATTATGTACATACATATTATATGAATACAAAGCATATTTGTTTGTAATAAGTATCACATATCCCGACCATTAAATATAGATGCACAGAAGTGTTTTTGAAATACCATTCTTATATTATATTATAAAAATATATTAATTTTTAAATTGAAACCATTATAATATGCATTTAATCCTATATATAAATAGATAAAAACTGAAAATGTCATAATATTTGTGAATAATTATATTTATATTAATTTTGTTTCGTAATTATATTTCAATAAAATATTTTATATTTCTGTGGACTTCGTACATTTTATTGATCTAAAATTAAAGTTTACTTTTACTTTTTATAATTAGTATTATAAATACATATTTGCACAAAAAAATTTATATCTGTGCCACAAGTGCTTTTATACGATAAATATAAAGTTTTTATAATCTTAATTGGAATTATTATTTTCAAAAACAGTAATACTAAAAATTATAGTATGCATCATGTAAATTAGACCTAAAACAATTTTCATTTATAATTAAGTTGTGGTTTATTTTACACGGTCGTACTCTTTAAATACATGATTGGTAAGTCAATTTCAATAGTTATAATCCATAGGCTTGGATACTAATAGGAAGAACAGATTAAAACAAGAATATTAGGAACGGTAAGTTATAATATTTTTTAGAAAAAGTTGATAATTTTAAAATATTGGAATTCCTCGTTAAAAAGGAAAATGTTTAAATATATTTTTAACAAAAGTTTTTAATAATTGAATACTACATTTACTTCAAATAGTATACTATGTAGAAAATTGAGATAATTTATGATTTACCTTATTACCTTAAGCCAATTGGCTACTAGAAATGGTCTTCTCAATTTGCATATACAGTAACTTCTGTAATAACAATCGTTTTTTGTGAATATTATAGGGGCGAAGTGGAGAAGTGGTGGCTTACTTGAAATGAGATGTGAGGTGTGAAATTGGGTGGAAATGGGATATAACAAATTAAAAAATATTATATGGTTTGATATTTAGAAAAACTTAAATAAAAAGATAAATCATATATTTTAATTTTAATAATTACAATTTGTAGTTATATTCTGAGATTTCCAATAAAACACACTTCAGTGACATTTTTGGTGAGTGAGTGTTTATTAGAGAATTAGGGTACATCAAAAAACAAATTTTTTAAGATGGCCATTATACATTTCATTTTCTAATTAAACGTGCATTTTGCTATAAATTATAAAAATTTAACTATAAAATCTTACAATATCTTATCTTCATCATTTATCGATTTAGAATTTAGAATTTAGATAAAATTTATTAAAATTTATCAGTTGAAATAAGTAAGTTGATATTCTAAAATCTAGTTATACCTGTACATGCTTTTAAAGGTATTTTATTTATTTATTAGTGTATATTTTTTAATGTTGAATGATACTTTTTGACACATAATTATTTATTGTCACCATTCATATTTTTAATAAATGTATTGCATATAAACCACCATTTTTTTAATGACAATAAAACCTTACAAAATAAACTATCTATTAAGTCGATATAAGCATGCAAGCCTTTAATATTTTTTTTAAAATAAGATAACACATTTTATAATAATATGAACTAGTGTAAACATATATAATAATTTAGCTGTTATGTAAAATTTTTTTAAATTATAATGTTAAAAACAGCCCTATAATATTTAACAGACATTTATTATTTTACACTTCTTAGTATACATTGAAATATCGAATCAACCTTTTATTTTGACTGAGAGGTATTTCATATGGCCTTATCAATATTTGATCTGAAATATACACAATTTTTAATTCGATTTTTAGTCGTCTCTATAGATAAATGATCTGATATCGACACATTTGTTTTGTAGCCTGTCTGTATATTTGATCGTGAAATATGTATATATTTTTATGAACTAAAATAAAAGCTACTTATTGTATAATATTACTAATCAAATTTGTTATAAACTAATATATTTGAATTAAATGAATACAGTGTTATCTGTAGAAATAATATAGACTACTATTCTTTGCCTATATAAATTAATTTCTGTAATATACTCTATCCATACAAAAATTTGCTTTCTTTCATAAATATTGTTAATTTATTTTTAGTTAACTGTTCAAACCACTCATTCATGCCTTTTAAGTTGACACAAATGGAAACTTTGTAAGTTCATTAATTTAAATGGGTTCAACACCTATTCTGTGCCTGCGTTAGAACAATTTTAGACTAAACACCCAATACGATCAGGCCTTGTAACATTACTTAAAAATTGTTCTGTGATCTTCGAATAACGGACCAATTTGCTGAAATTATAGAATAGAAATCGCAATTTTCTTGCTTGTTTCCATGGGATTTTAATATACCTAGCTCTATAGACTAACTATTTTTTATGAGTTTATATATACATATATGTTATTATTACCTATCTCGTTGTGTTGCCTACCATGCATATTGTACGTACACAAATATACTTTACTGCAATAATATGATAATTTAGGTATTTAGAACTGTTCTATATAGTAAATAGCAATATTTATTTTTGATCAGTTTTGTTGAAATGCATATTTTGTATTTCTATGATTCAACTTTTGCCGCTAATGATCTATATTTACAGTTTTAATTAAATTAACCAATAATATTCATCATTTGTTTCAATATATATCGACAAAATAAAATAAAATAAAATAAATATCCATGGAACGTGTAACGGAATGCTGCTGTGAAATTATCTTTCTTGAACTGCGTGTTTAAAATAATATTTTGGAAAGGTGTATAAATTTTCTTAAAAGCAATATTAGTTTATTAATCAAAAGCATACTGTTATTTGTCCATAATAATATATTTTTGTTCTGGACTATACCCTATATTATTTAATACATTAACTCATATATTATTGGTAGATGAAACTTTGAAAAATACTTTGATATGAATTTTCGGTAAATTCTATGATTTCATGTTACAGGATAAACAACAGTATAATGAACCTCGTCAATATATTGATATAAATGCATTTACGAATTTAACTAAAATTAATCCATCAAATTTAGATACTGATTTAATTAATCTATGACATCAAAATATTTTAAAATTTTAGAATGTTAATATCATTATTAATATTTATCCGATTTTTTAATGATCAAATTATGCTTAAATATTGATATATATATTTTAAACTATGTTTTATGTCGCACATTTTTTAAATAGCAAAGAATAAACTAATGTATCTAAGCGTTTAAAGATATCATGTTGTAATCGTTTTTTTATGTCTTCGTTTTAAGTTAATGAATTAAATCTCATACGAAACTAAACACACACGTTTGAATGATACATAAAATTAAATTATAATATATAGTCACAAAGAAAGCGTAAAATATAAAATTTAAATATGTACATTCGCAACATTTAAACTATAGAATAAATACATCTAATTAACTATTTATTTTTTATTTGAAAAGTTAGAAGAAAGTCTAAAATAATAACAAAACTTTGCATGAAATACACTAGGCTGTTATAGCCTGCAATATCATCATTTGATTAATACAATTTTCAAATGATATACTAAGTTTTTCTAATAAAATTTAGACACTGTTTTAAACAAATGTGACATAGTGAATTCAAATTTATATTGTCGGAACTCAAGATAATAAGTATAAGGCGATTTATTTCATTTAAATGTAACATACTTCTTTCAAATATTAAAGCATGGTATTATTTCATTTCAAAGGAAGGACATCTAACATAGACCATGGATATCTATATAGTATACCGGGATAAGACACTGAATTGTGACGCATACACAAGTGGTGTCACAATTCAGGAAGTGAGTAACAGTGCATAAAGGCTTACACTTGATATAAAGGCATTTGACGTGTAATATTACAATGCGTTTTTTACTTGTACCTATATAATATATATAATAATTACTCCGACAGTGATTTACTTAATTTTAATTTCGATATTTAAAGTTACCTTTACTATTTTTATACCAGGTTATTTTTCTTCTACCAGTTAACCCAAAAGACATAATAATTAATAAATATATCAATCATATTTTATGTTCTTACAATAAATAGTATCAAATCATTTGAATTTACAGAAATATACTATAACAATATTATGTAGATACAGTATTATTACAGTGAGTGGAAGGGAATACTCAGAAATAGCAGAACCGAAACATAAATATGGCTAAAGGTAAGTATAAGATGAATAGTAAAAATATATAACAATATAGGCCTATGTGTAGTTGTGTTTATAGCAATTATAATTTATTCATGTGGAAATAATAATAAAACATTTAAACTATATCAAAAAAGTAAATGCACAGCTGCATTTATAGTTTTCAATGAGATGATTATTGTAGAAAAACCATATAAAAAACAGATACAGGGTCATCATTAAAATATATGTTTAATTTGAGTTGGATAATTTTCCTTTTTTTCCTTTTTGCTCGGTTTTAGAGTAACAATCCAATGCGGTAAAAACGTTTTTGACGCAGCAGTTGAAACATTTTATGAGGACCCTAAGCAGCACACCGTGTCCCTGGGTACAGACTGCCCCCAAATGGACTGTATCATCGTTATCGTGAGATATAGAAAATACATGTAGGAAAACATCACGGCTTTTAAACCCTTTGAAAGTAATCATTGCCTCTTTGGAATTATGTGTGTTGCATAATATTCCAAGTGTGCCCGCAAATTTGGAAACCGAAATATGTTGGAATAATCAATTCGCCTCTGTTGATATATGCATAGATCTTTGTTGAAATTTCTTTTGTGCTTTTCGATTGTGCTTGATTTTACATTGACAATGTCTATATACTTATGGTTTCAAATGCTGCTGATGTTTCTGGAAAGCCATATAGTTTGAGAGCTTTTACTGCTGTTTTGTAAAACATTGCATGTGACAAATTTGCTGAAACTTTTTGAATGCCAGTCGGGGCTAATACCTTACCTGTCAGTTTGTATGCTGTTTTCACAGGCTTTCCTTTTTCCGCAGAATGCACAGCTTGAACATCTGCCAAAGGTGCAGTAACTTGAGTCGATGTATCGTTTACTGGAAGGTGTGGAACCACGAAGGAGCCTGATTTTAAGAAATTGTTGTATGTATTTTTTATGCTATGTGTCGAATCAAATGTTAAATTTAATGTTCGAGAATCATCACAAAGGTGAGCTATTGAAAACGACGAGGCTTGTTTATCTGATAAAAGTTTATAGAAATTTCGGTTGGAAGTGTGATTATCTGTTGAAATAGCATCGATGTAGAGACCGGCTTCTTTAGCGCATCTAATAACAGGTTGAAATGCAGACATAATTTTTTGTGCAGAAATTCCATCAGTAGAATAAAGTCCAACAACATCCTTGTACTTGTCACAAAGAGACTTCCCCATAAATCATAACACAGTAGAAACTGGGGCCAACGTGTCTGGAGCAAAACCAATGAGTTCTACATCAACCATGGCAACCTATTTTGTAGCATATATTTTATCAATCATTAAAATACAGTGTTCGTTGGAATTCATTTAATTTAGATGCCCTTAGAAGAAGATAATTGTTATCCAGTTTTACAGCTTCAGCCTTCCAAGGAGCAGACAGTCTTGATAAAGTATTGACTCTAGGTAGACAAAGAACCTGCTGATCGCGTAAAGCTCTATATGCCGCAGGTCCAGCCGCATGTATAAGATAGCTAAAATATATTAGAATGTCTGAGAGTAGTAGGGAAGGAGGAGGACGAAACCAGTCACGTGACGTTCGGGGGCGGGGGGGAGAGGGGGGGGGTGCTGAGTGGTGCTCAGATGCACTTTGAGTCCGGTGCACTTTGCAACGACTGCACCTTACTGAGTGGGAGGGGGGGGGGCGTAGTCTCGACCAATCACGATCGAGTACGGCCAGCCAATGACAGAACCGGACGAGTAT